>CAUYQV010125756.1:0-25465 GCA_963574575.1 Galagoides demidoff
TAAAAGTACAGAGAAGGGAGTATTCAATGTGATGAGCAAGCTCAATTAGCAATTGATCATCAAGGAAATTACCACAAGCAAAATAGTATTTGATCATCGGAATGAGGTTGCCTAAAACATTACTCCATTATTTTCCTTCAAACCACAACTCTCCACTTCTGATTAATGACACGGATGCCTCATGAGCATCTCTTTCTGATGCCTTCCCTCCTACTCACTTTTAGAATCATTTTTTATACACTGCGATTCTATCAATTGTGTGTTTTCTTAATTATATTTTTGAAATCTTTCAATACAGGATAATAGTCTCAAAATCCTAATACTAAATTTTGTCCCCGTGGGTGTGCAGGAAGTAGCTGGGACTACAGGCGCCCACCACAAGACCTGGCTATTTCTTGGTTGTAGTTGTCACTGTTGTTTGGCAGGCCCGGGGTGGGTCTGAACCCGCCAGCTCTTGGTGTATGTGGCTGGCACCCTAGCCGCTGAGCTACAGGCACCAACCCAGCATTTTCTTCAAATCGTGCAAAAGGGTATCCAGCACCCTAGCAGTTTGTTCACTGCTTATCAGACTTCTAGAGAAAATGGGCGCCTTTTGAACCAAATTGCCACCTATAGAAGTCCTTTCTTTAGGCCTACACGGGTATGTCTGGGCCTTAGAAACATATCCAAAGTTTCCAGTTTCTCAGAAACACAAAAGTAACCTTCATCTTTGACCCAGCGACCAAACATAACTCCTATAAAGCAACACCTTGACCTGAAATGACACAGCTGGGAATGTTGATGCCTCCGTAACCTACACAGCTACACGAGGGACAGAAAATATAAAGTTCTTATTGTTTTTTTTTCTCCAGGCTAAACAAGTCTTTTTTTTTTTTTTAATAAGAATAATGGATTGCATTTTTCCTTGGAGTTGTCTATTATTTTAATTAGAGAACTGGGGCCATGCCTCCCTTGCTATATAGCCTCCCTTTCCTATGGAAACATAACAAGTTTCCAGCTGTCAGCCCAGAGATAGTTTTGGCGGCTGCCTCTGTGGCGTTGATGGGTCTTTTCTCTAGGTGAGAGCCAGGCCCTGTTTTCTTTTTGCCCGTAAGCAAGCAAATTAGGAGGCAGGTAAAATGAATAAATCTTCATTACATTCCAGGAAAGGAAATTGTAAACCGCTTACGTAAGCGATTTCAGGCAAATTAAAGGGAAAGGAGCTCTTTTTTTTTACACCAGGAGGGAGGATGACTTTTGAACAATTGGGAAGAGTCCCCGAGAGTGTAAATACTCAAATTTCACACCTGGCCCCAATCTGTCAGGCATGATCTAACTTTTACATTTGAAACATCACTCCATCTTCCCGTTGAATGGAGTAGGTCGTATTTGAAGTCAAGTCCTGAAGCGAAACTTCTCAGCCTGCTGAAAAATCTGCTCTCTCACAATACCTGTGAGTTTGCCCCATTTTCTGTAAAATGTGTTCTTCACCTACACTTCTCCTTAGTATATAGTTTTAAAAATAGCCTCATTTTTCTAAGGGTCCTTTTGCTCTAAGCTTTAAATGTATAAACATTAGACCTGACTGGGTTTTTTTTTCCCCTTTTCCTTCCCCCTTCCCACATCTGTTGATCTAAAAGCAATTGTATAATACAGAAGACAATACTGGCAACGTGACAGAGGACAGGTTACATCAACTTCCCACAAATAGTTCAACACACATGCGATCATTCACAGCTACAGAATATTAGGGCATGGCTGTCATCGCACAAGATATTTTTCAAGTCCTCCCTACACTGGTGCAAGTATATTCAGTTAAATTTAGTTTTTTCAGCCCTTTTTCCTCCCTGAAAGCTGAATCCTATTTGACCAGTGAGTGCTGGTGACATTCACTCACAGTCTGCCTTACCTATATCCACAAATACGCCCAGATCAGAGGAGAATTCTACTGAACTCAAAGGTAGTAGAATGTGTTTTATTCCATGGGATTTCTTTTCATACAAAGTTTATATAAAATAATAAGAAATAAGTTAATGGTGTGATTCTTCGATGTACAAGTTTACCTGTGTTTTGAATGAATTTTATTTTTTATTTTAAAGTTTTATGAGCATCATCATAGGCCATTTTAACTCACGTATTATACTTGTGACAAAAAATATTCAGAGCATCATACTAACTAAACTTTTAGTGGCATATTCAATTTCAGAAATAAAAATTTAATGATAGCCCCAGTATGAGAGAAATAATAATTCCCATTACTTTATGTCTAAATTGCTAGAGACGGAATCTGATCTTTCAAATGATTAAATACTGACATAGGATGATGGAAGAAATGAAAACATCTAAGACCATTCCATTTAAAATTACCATTTCTTAAGATCCTAAAGCATTTTATATATTCTAACACTCTTTGCCCTGAAATACAAGGAATATATTCTCTCTTAAAGCCTAAACCAAAAAATCTGTGATGTTTATCAATACCTGAGAATTTTGGATATTGTAATACGTAGAAAAATTTTTAGACGTAAGATTCTTTTAGGAGCCTGGCATGGTGGCTCACACCTGTAATCACAGCTACTTGAGAGGCTGAGACAGGAGGATTGCTTGAGCCCAGGAGTTTGAGGCTGCGGTAAGCTGTGAGGCTGCGGTAAGCTGTGAGGCTGCCATTGTACTCCAACCTGGCTGACAGTAAAACATGGTTGGTTGCTAACATGTTTTTAAATTTTAGTTTCTAAAATAATCTTTTAAATACTCATGCGTGAAATAGGCAATATAAAGGCACCTCCAGTTTTTTGGCTTCACTGATCAAGGTTCCTCCTTTTTTCTGTTTTCCAAGCTTCAAGATTACAATGAGAGAAGCCCATGGTTCCTGCGTAGAGCTCCTCTGCCGACTGTAAGAGTGTCCAGGCCTGATTACCTTCTCCAGATTCCCCTTAATTCCCACTTCCCAAGCCCTCGACTTATTGCAACATTTACCCTAGAAGCCCAGGTGTTGAGGCTATAATTACAGGCAGCACTTCTAGGGCAGGTATTAGTGAAAACCCAAGTTGGGCTTTGGTTTGCTTGCTTTTCATCATGTTTTGTTTGAGGTGGTGTGAAATTTCTCCCATTCTTCAGTCTTACTCAATTCACAAACACATTATTTGTAACATAATTAACAATAAATGTGATAAGTAAATTATATAACATTTTAGAAGGTGAAAAAGGCAAAAAGAGGGCAATTGAGGGGGGGACCCAGACTACAGGGTAGAGAGGTTAAAATTTTTAACAGGATGATGAGAGAAGGCCTTGATGAGAAGATAACATTTGGAGCAAAGACTCCAATAACTCATCAAAGTAAGCCTAATTCTAAGGCATAGTGCATACCTGTAAAAAAAAAAAAAAAACTGAATTACCCAGTCTATTATTATCAAATGTTTAGTATTTTGTAGGAACAGAACTGATTTTTTAATATACTATTATAGGATAACATATGTGTCATGGACCATATCTGTGTATTCCAATCACTTAAAAGATAATCTCTGTTGAACAGAGGTAGCCCCTTGTTTTCAGGAATGACTTCTTATTCAGAGGAAAGCAAAAACATTAATTCTAACTCATGCATTTGGAAATTATTATAACTTCTTCTTAAGCACACATTTTTGAAGGGAAGGTCATAGCCAAGTAGATTTTTTTTTTCAAGGAAAGCAGTCCATCTGCCTATCTGAAAACGCCTTCCCTGTTGATTCAAAGATAGGCATCTTCATGTTCACCTCAAATCCATCAGCTTTAATGATGAAGCTATGACCTCAAGGAAGCTATTTTTGTGAAATGTTTTGGTCAGTCGAATTTTCTCCCAATTAACGATTCATATATCTGCTTCCAAATTTTGTTTTTAAGCAAACATATTCAGTTCACAGACAAATAAAAGATCCAAACAGTGCAGTTATTAGAAATAGGTCAAGTGAAACTATTAGCAAATGTATTGTCCTTGATATATATGCTGTTTGGGGTGAGTTATTGATTTTAACTATAAACAGTCTATAGCTTCTTTCCTTGTTTCATTTTTTTTTTTTTTTTGCAGTTTTTGGCCGGGGCCAGGTTTGAACCCACCACCTCCAGTATATAGGGCCAGTGCCCTACTCCTTTGAGCCAGAGGCATTGCCCCTTCCTTGTTTCATTTTTAATTTTAGCAGACTTATTTGATAAAACCAGCACACAACATTGTTTAAATACATTTGCAAGTGACTTTTGAACACATGCCTTCCAGGTCTGTAAGGGTTTGAAACATTAACTATACAAGTCACCAATAACTCTTTTTTCTTTTTTTTTTTTTTTTGAGACAGAGTCTCAAGATGTTGCCCAGAGTGCCCTGGCATCACTTACAGCAACCTCAAACTCTTAGGTTTAAGTGATTCTCTTGCCTCAGCCTCCCAAGTAGCTGGGAGTACAGACACCTGCCACGATGCCTGGCTATTTTTGTTGTCGTTGTTGTTGCAGTTGTCATTATTGTTTAGCAGGCCCAGGCCGGGTTCAAACCCTCCAGCCTCGGTATAGTGGCCGACGCCCTACAACTGAGCTACCAGGGCTGCCCCACTGATAACTCCTGATGGATTTTATCCCTCATAAAAGGAAGCCTCTCTGGTCAACAACAAAATAATTACAGTTATATTATATTGAGATATGAAAAAATGTAGAGATGAATGGAAGAGAAGTTTCCTACTCATCCAACCAGCTTAAACTGGGCTACTTTCTTCTTCTGTGGCTTCAGTCCTTTGTAATTCTTTTTACTCACTGATGTCCCCTCCCTGAAACCTAATACAAGGAATTTGTACTCCATTTATTTATTACCTTGGTTTAGAGAATACTGCAAATCAGTAGTATAATCAAGATTAAAGAGAGATTTTTTCTACTTTTTGAAGCTTTCACTACCTGAAGTCTGTGAGGAAACGTGTTTTTGCAGTATCATTCTGATTTATCACGCCTACTGTACGAGAAAGATGCAGAGGGCTTCTGGGTCTGGAATATAATTCAGCCTGTGGTGACATTGCTGCTTGTTTGAAAGAGAAAGTACATTTCTTGAGGACTCTGAGTGCATTACACCGGGGAGCAATGAGTTCCGCCTTCCATCCTGGGTAGGTAAATGTCCACATAGCAGCTTTAAAATGTACTGTCTTTGTAGAGAGGATAGGTTAATATTTCTGTCTAAAGTAATCTATTCATTTTGTCCTTTAAACTATTGGTCTTTTGACGGTCACTATTTGCTTTTCTTGTTATGTTAAAAAAAAAATTCAGAGGAGTTTCCTGGTAGCATTCCAGAAATACAAATTGATGCCATTTCAGCAAGTTGGTAAATTTAAGTAGGGTTCAGAGTCCCTGTTAAAATAAAATAAGCACACTATCCATTAAGCCTGCTTTATGCCTGGAGTATAGAAGCCAAAAATGCACTTCAAGCCGGGTAGTATTTTTCTCTTTCCACAAATGTTTTTGCTTCTTTTGTTCTCCTTTTAGAATGGAGTCCACCATGGCCTATAGAAAAGTTGTTTAAATCCACAATCTCAGTGAGAAGTATTGTTCTAAAATCAAAAGAAGTAGTCTCAAAGGAGGCAAACTAAATACAGCCTGTGTAAAGAATTTATTTCTCAGGCAAATATTTCCCCTTTTCAGTTTCTTATGAGTCCACCCTCTCCACGGCCGTTTCCGAATACTTTCATTTATAACCCAAATGATATTTCTGATAACACCTCTAACTGGCTGTTCATTCCTGCCTCCCCAATAAAGGGTCACAAATGGCAACATGACCAGATAAAAAGCTTTCCCTGAATTTTGGACGTACAATAAATTTTGCAATGCAGAGTAGGTAGGAAAAAATCATTGTCCACTTGGGTTTCTATTGGTCTCATAGCTCATTAACTTTTTGGTTTTAGTTTTCTCCTGGGTGCTTTATATTACTGCATCATGAGTTTACATGCTATAGCTTTTGTCTATAAGTGCATAAAATATATATATTTAAAGACATTACTCCTAATAAGATCCTCCAGTTGCTTTAGAGTTTACTGAAGCACTGTCACATGTGTTTCTGACATGAATGGCAGCCTTGGAAAAAAAGTTATTATTACTCCTATTTTTTTTAACGGTCGATGGAGATAAGTATAAGAAACATCCAGGCTACGGATGGAGTCAAAATTCAAAGCTAATCTTTATCACTCCAAGTCTAGAATACTTTCTGCTACTCCGTACTATCTATCTGATAAGAAGTTATTTCATATACACTAAAAAAACATTAAATCAATACAATTAATGTTCATGGCAAGAAGGTCTCAGTCTGTGAATTTAATTCTTGTTGACATTCCTTTCCTGAAACTCTTAGTTACTCTGGGAAAAAGCTACAATTATGCATAAGGCAATATATGAGTGTTTATTTCTAGTATTTGGCCACAAGTGTCTTGCCCATCACTGTATCTAGTTACAGTCCTTAAAAGGCAAGCATTTCAGATTGTGTGTAAAACTGGCACATTGTACCCCATGATTGCAATAATGTGCACAACTATGATTTAATAAAAAAAAAAAAAAGAAAGAAAGAAAAGAAAAGAAAAAAAGAAAGGGCAAATCTAACAAATTTACACAAGGTTAAATGATAAATAATTCTTTATAATTCTATATTAAATATCTGTATTCAAAAATTTACCAATAGTAAATACAGTAGAAAATCTGTAAGTTGACCATCCAAAGGACTACAACAAACTGGTCAACATGTAGAGGTGGCCGACGTAAGGGACTTCCATTCAGTACAAGTGATACACATTAGTCTATGAAAATTAGGTCAACTAAAGGATGTGGTCAGTATAGGGAGGTATTCAAGTATGGAGGTTCTACTATAGATATTTAGAAATTACAATACGTATTCATTCATGAAATCTTGCATTCATGTACTCGATAAACTTGATTTGGTACTTTCTATATGCTTGTGTGGGAGGTTCTGGGATACCATAGAAATGTGAACTTACTGTCAGGGAGCACAGGGGAAACCACTGGTGCTTTCCGTTGTCAAAGCAGAAAGATGGCATCACTTCCGGTTTCAAGTGTCCAGGAACTCTGGGATGGCCAGAAGAGAAATTATCAATTTGTATTTAGTGGTGATTACTCTCAAAGGTTTTATATAGTTATACAGATTAAAGTTTGTTATTCTTCAATTACACTTGAGTGTTCATTTGGAAGCTTGTTATTTTTCTGAACAGAGAAACTCTTCTTTGCCTTTCCTGTGAATTGATGAAACCAATTTTGCTTGTCTCCTTTTAAATCTAATTATTATTATTATTATGATGGAGATTAAAATAGTATCAAGTATTTTTCTTCATTTGTCATACTACATGGGTTACATTTTTCCTTAAAAATCCATATTCCATTTTCCTTATTTCAAAGACAAATATATTTAAAACAAAACTAGACTTTAAGTAATAGTTTTATGCTAGCTTGCATATAAATATACTGGAAGGAATATTGATCAAAACTGATGAACACAATTCCCAAAGCAATGAAAATGACAAGACACTTGTACTTTTGATAAATGCTAATGAAAGAAGAGGTCTTGTTTTTCTGAAACCAGTACAAAGATGCAGTTTCTTCAGAAAAAAATAGTTTTACCAAGAACTCAGAGACAGTATTGTTTTATTTTTTATTTATCAAGCAATTACTGAAGATTTCAGAGTAGGCACACAACAAATGAAAATTTAAAAGTGAAAAAAATGCAGAAAAAGAAGATGACATGATACAAATTAATCAAGTAACTAGAAGACCTCTCAAAGAGTAGGACGCTGGCCCCGTATACCAGAGGTGGTGGGTTCAAACCTGGCCCTGGCCAAAACTGAAAAAAAAAAAAAAATAGAAGTCCCAGTAGCAACCCTGGGCCCAATTGTGACCAACAAGAAGAATAATTTTTACAATACCACACAAAAAAGGCAATCATTCTGTCTTCCATTTTATGAAAGCAATGTATGGGATGGGATCTGGGCATCTCTGAGACCTACACTTTGGAGAGGCTGATCTCAAAACTGCAAAGAGGAAACGGACCATAAATCATTGATATGAAGACCCAAGAGGATTGGAAAGCTTCCAAAAATTTAATTTGAACTGAAAATGCAAATAATCTTGATAACAAAGGAAGAACAAAAATACCTAAAGTGGAAGGTGTGATTGAATAAAAACTCTCTGGTGATCTCATATTTTTAACTAATAAGAAAAAAATTAAAGACAAAAGCAACAATAAAGTAGCTAGACAGACATACAACAAGAGGTGGGGAACTTGTGGCCTTTTAATAAAGGGATTTGTTCTGTAAAATTGGGATGCTGCCCAAATTCAGGGACTTAAGAATCCAGAAGACCACATGTGGCCCCAAGGCCACAGGTTCCCTACTGAACTATTCTTGTGAGTAAAAAAGGGAAAGATGTTAGCCAATTCATTAAATTAAAGGATAATCTTGAAAATAGACTAGAAAAGTTGACTGGATTGTCCTTACCAGGATGAACTGCCTAGAGTTCATGATTCTTAGAACCTCCTCAAAGTAGCTGTGGCAATGGGACTCCTCATACAGAGGGAAGAGAAGAGAGAGCAAAGAGGTGAGCTTGAGCAATGTATGTTCTAGTTAATTCCACAATGTTAGGAAGTCAGTAGGGGAGTTTGAGAGGGATAGACCAAACATGACCTCAGGAATAAATTACAATGGATTTAAATTAAAGGAGTTTACTGAGCCTGTGCCTTCACAAACATCCCAAGTGCTATCAATCTATTGTATCTAGTGTAAGCAGGTCACAGTAGGAATGTTGGTCTCTATTGCCTCTCCCTGTCCTCCTGGATGGGTGGTGGTGTTTGGAAACCAGTAGAGCTCAGATTCTTAATAGCTTAATAGCTTCTTGGATAACAAACTTGAATTATTCACCAAAGTAGGCAGTTTGCTACCTTTATCACCTTTCCTGTCTCTTGCTGCCACAAAAGAAGTTCAAAATGACCTAGACGGGGCTCAGCACCCATAGCACAGTGGTTATAGAGCCAGCCACATACACCAAGGCTGGGGGCTTCAAATCTAGCCAGGTCCAGCTAAACAACAATGAGAACTACAATAAAAAAAAAAATAGCCAGGCATTGTGGTAGGCACTTGTAGTCCCAGCTGCTTGGGAGGTGGAGGCAAGAGAATTGCTTAAGCCCAAGAGTTTGAGGTTGCTGTGAGTAGCTGGGACTACAGGTGCCTGCCACAATGCCTGGCTATTTTTTGTTGCAGTTGTCATTGTTGTTTAGCAGGCCCGGGCCAGTTTCGAACCCATCAGCCTCGGTGTTTGTGGCTGGCATCATAACCACTATGCTACAGGTGCTGAGCCAAAACAGAATAATTTTAGTTGAGAGCAAGAATCATATGAATTAACTGTTATCAGGACTTTTTTTTTTTTTAGACAAGGTCTCACTCTGCCACCCAAGCTAGAGTACAGTGGCTGGATCATAACTCACTGTGGCCTTGAAGTTCTGGATCAAGGAATCCTCTTGCCTCAGCCTCCTTGAGTAGCTGGGACTACAGGTACATGTCACCATACCAACCTAACTTTTTAATTTTTGGTGGAGATGGGTTCTCACCATGTTGCCTGGTCTGGTTTCAAACTTTTGACCTCAAGCAATCCTCCCACTTTGCCTCCCAAAGTGTTGAGATTATAGGCATAAGCCACTGCACCTGGCCCCATTGGAACTATTTTAAACCTAATAGAAACTTCATCAAACTATCATGTTTAAAGCATACCTCTCTTCATAACACCTAGCAAAACACACTTGAAAATAGACAGATGCACAAGGATGTCTGGAGGAGAATCACCAAAGGGGATAAAAGTTAAGAAATTATGAAAGACAAAATATGCTTGGATTTGGGTTGTTAACCCTAGAGGAGACTCTGGAAGACATCCCAGTCATTGTCAATGTTCAAAGAAGAACAATAATTGGACTTCTTTCCAATTGTTGTTCAAAGTGGAACAATAATTAGACTTGGTTTTGTCATGAATGATAACTGAGATCAGTAGGTAAAAGCAACAGGGAAGTAGATATTATCCAATATAAGAAAAATGATTGCAATGGATATATTCAAAAAGAAAAATCATTGCTTGGAGAGATAAAATTCTCTAGCATCCAAAGTGTTTCAATAACAGACCAAGTAACAATTTGGCAAAGATGTTACAGAGAAGATTAAATTCTACAATGGATAGTTGTCAAATCTGGTTCATCAGCGGAATCCTCTTAGGGCATTTTTAAAACAATAGACACTTGGTTTTCACCCTCACCTTCAATACCAGCGTCTCCAGGAGTGGGAAAGTTTGGGGCTTTTTAAAAACCATCCAAGTTAGAGAACCATTAGATGATTTCTAAAGCCCTTTCCCAGTCCAAGATTTTAATCAAGGCAAAATTGATTGCAAATTGGCTGCAATTACTGTCTGTGATAAAAAGAAAACAACAGTGAACTTTCGACGAGAATGAAAATGGGGGATGTGAACATTACATGACATCCTAGTTCTCCTACATAAAGTTTATAAAGGGCACAAGAATGTTTTGGGAAACCTTTTTCAAATCTCTTTAGTGATAATGTTTGTCCTATTTGATTTTTGCTAGGTAGACATGTATAGGTAAGCATGCATGTATTTATCAAAATAATTTTTTAACTATAAATTATAGTTGAAATAGAACTTTGAGTAACATATTAAAAATGTCTGTTGGCTCCCTTAAAATAGAACGGCTTTATAATGGGGGTTGTGGCCTGTGCATACTCATGCATCAAAACCAATGTTAATGAAATCTAATGCGCTTCCAATAGAGTGATACAAGTTTTCAGCTGAAAGGTGGACTTGGGATTCTAAACAAATTTCTGTTCAGCGTTTTAAAGTAATTTTATGTGAAACTTATCGGATTCGTTTCAAGGAACTATATAAACAAAGAATAAAAGTACAAACTAAAAGTCTTACTCAAAGAGGCATTTTAAGCTTATTTTAAGTTGTAATAGTTCTTTGAACTATTTAAAGACACATGATAATATGCACTTGGTTTCTTCTACTTAAAAAGCTACAGAATTTCAAAAACGATCAAAGTCCTTCCTGTTAAATGAGGATCTTCACAGAAATGCAAATGGGCCAAGAGATGGGAGATATTTACAGGAGGGAATTGTGATCATCATAAGAATAATTCACTTGTAAAAAGAAAAATTTCAAAACTCCAATACTAGAAAAGCTTTTGGTTAGATAGCACTGTGGATAAGGAAGGGTACCATTTGGCTTATAGAAAGAGAAAACACTTTTGATTCACTATTGAAATGATATAATCTGGTTTCTCTTGTGAAAACTAAATTCACTTAGAATACTGAAGGCAGAAGAAGAATTTCAGGGTGTATAGTCAAAGATACTAGTTTCAATTTTTAAAGTTTTGTGGTTACTGCTGTCAGTGACATTATACTGAAAATTTTGATCGTAGAAAAATGTTTGTGCTATCAAATCATTAAGAGTTAAGGAAGAAAAAAGAAGTAATATTTAAATACCTATTTATCACGCGAGCTTTATCAACCATCACAGTTAACATTCACAAGTCTCTATAAAAGAAAGTCTCCATTTGAAAAACGGGGAAATGGATGGACCTGCTGTTGGATCCTGCAATTCCTCTACTAGGAGTATATCCAAAAGATCAAAAATCACTTTGCAAAAAGATATTTGCATCAGATTATTCATTGGAGCTCAATTCATAATAGCCAAGTCATGGAAGAAGCCCAAGTGCCCATTGACCCACAAATGGATTAATAAATTGTAGTATATGTATACCATGGAATACTATGCAGCCTTAAAAAAGATGGAGCCTTTAATTCTTTTCTGTTTACATGGAGAGACCCGGAACATATTCCCCTGAGTAAAGGATCTCAAGAATGGAGGAAAAAGTATCCAATGTACTCAGTACTTTTATGAAACCTACTTATATTTGATCACACTTTCTTATGAAAGATAGAACACAACTACAGCCCAGGATGAAGGAGAGAAATGGAGTGGGGAGGGAGAGGAGGGAGGAGGTTTGCTAGAGGGAGGGTAAAAGGTGGGACCACCCCTATGGAGCATATTGCAAGGGTACAAGTCAAATCTGTCAAGTGTAGACCATAAATGTCTTAATACAATAATCAAGTAAATGAGCTGAAAGCTATGTTGATTGGTTTAACATAAGCACTACAGATTGTATAAAAAAATCAACACATTGTACCCCACATATGCATAAATGTATTCATGATCTCTGTGTATGTGACTTAATTGAGATTTAGTGAGTGATATGTTAGAACAGTTAGATCACTCTAAGTTTAGAGTAGGAAATTATACATTTTGAAATACTAATACAGCATAGCAACTTAACTAAATATGAATTAATCATTTTAATAAAAGTCAAATAGCTCTTGAAGTGCAGTGTCATTTATGCCCTCATGAAACTAATGAGTGAGAATAACAAAGAAGACACCTTCCGCTTTTAATGTGCAGTTTCTATTTCTCTTCAAAACAGCGATTGATGTGATTGTAATATGGGGGTTCAAAAGTGGGGAAGGAGCAAAAGGTATCTAATTTAATAAGAAAATCCTTTTCCATAATTAACGAAAGTAAAAGCAACACATTTCAGGTATATTATTATTTTAGACTTATTATGATAGTTTTTAAATACATGGATAATGGTAGTTTTTTTTTTTCTTTTTTTACTCTTTTTTTTTTTTTAATTTTATTGAATGGTAACTATGTACATCAATGCAATTCTGGGGTACATTGTGGGGTTTTCGCATGCAATCTGAAATACTTCCATCAAACTGATCAACACAGCCTTCATGTCATTTTCTCAGTTAGTTTTAAAACATTCTGGTTCTACTCTTAGAGACTTTCACTTGTACCCCTGTAAGAAATATCTCAAAAATGCTCCCTCCAATCCCCCTCCCTCCACCCATTCCCCCCTCCCTTCTCCCTCCATGTACAGGAAATTTCAAGCTCACTGTGTCAGGAATCTCCAGGAAAGATCAGCAAACTGATAGAGGAAAATATTTAATTTATGAAAGTATAATTTCAATACACTTTGGAAATCGTGTATTCTTAAGACAGACATTGGGTGCGAAATGTTGCATTATAAACCAATTAGAAATAATTCCTGCGTGATATGTCTCCTGCATTTTCTCTGTTAGGCCCTCCTCTAGGGCCACATGACTGAAATAACCTGGTATACCTGTTGGCCTGGTCTTGGACAGAAACATTTGCCATCTCCTTTGTGTTACCCAAGCAGCTGTCCCCTCTCCTCAGCCGGCCCAGCTTGACCCGTCTTTGTTAGCGGGAGTCCTCCACCTGAAAAGGCTTTCTGTCGGCCACCTGTGTCTGTCCACCCTTGTTCTCCTATCCTCTCATCTGACCATCTACCGCAGTGATCTATCTGTCTAATCTATCTCTTCCCATTTAATCTATTATCTAATCAATCAATCAATTTTCCCTCTCTGTATATTTATCATCTATTTATCTAATCTTATCGACTCTATTTCTCTATTTAATCTATCTGTCCAATCAATCAATCTGTCCTATCTCTCTACCTGTCCACTCAACCCATCTAATCAATCTATCTACCTAATCTCTATCTCTCTGCCATCTGTCTATCCTCTATCTAATCCTCAGGGTCCAGGTAACACAATTCCCAGCAAGTCCCTCTCTGCGGTCCTGGTCACAATGTGCCTTTCGGGTTCTGAACTCATACAGCATCAGGTGTATTGTGATTCCTTTAGAATAATTATCCATCAGTGTATTTCCTCTGTCTGAGTAGGTTAAAAATGGACTAAGCTATTAAAGCGTAACTTATATATACAGAAAAAATATGTTTTCACAAAGTAAACTACACTCCATAAAACATCACCACCATCCTGACCAGCACCACAAATCCCACCACGCCCAGTAGCTGCCCCCGGGAGTAACCACCATCCTGATACCTGAGTTTGAACCGCACATACCTGGGCTGTGGTCAGTGCCCCCTTTTCTGCCTGGCTTTGCTCACCCCCCATTCTGCTGGTCAATCCCAGCCCTCTGTGGCCTGCTCCTTAGACGGCTGCTCTGTGTGGCACGTGGCACGTCCATTCCCAACATTCTGCAAGTGTTTTCCATCCTATAGTTGAGACATTTGCTTTGTTTCCAGTATGGAAATGTTGTGAATGATGCTCCCAGAACATTCTTAAATCCACCTTGGTGGGACTCACACACACATTGCTGTTGGGTACACGCTTGAATGACGTGCGGCACGGGCTTCCCACGGCCAAGTGGAAGCAGAGGTCCAGGCAGAGGCCCAGGCCCCCACCTTCATCCTGCCCTCGTGTCCTCTGGCCTGGCTGCCTCATGGGTGCTGCCTTGCCCACGTGCCCTTAAGGCAAGGGCTCTTCCCTGTCCATGGGTGTCAGGTGGACGTTCGCTGGAAAAGACAGTAGAAGAGGTTGGTTTCTCAGCCATGTCTGCTAAAAAGCCGCCATGTTGCCGAGACAGAGCGGCTGTCCATGGGGTCTGGGGCTGAAATGCATCAGCCGCCAGGTGACTGAGGGGAAATGCTGGAAAAACTGTGTTACATGTCGGCAATTTGCTCAAACATGCAGGGGGATTAAAATCATTTTTCTGCTGACCATTCACGGCTTCACACCCTCACAGTCGATGCAGCCCCGAGCGGTGCCGTCAGCATAGGGGAAGGTCTGGAGAGCCCTTGGTGCCACGCCGGGGCCCGCTCCTCCCCTCTTTCCTCCCCTCCCTCTTCTTCCCTCTCTGAATTGTATTTCATTTTTCCTTAAACACATTTAATGTTTTAGACATTTTAACTGGTAAATGTGATAAATATTTTGGTTCTCAACAAATAAACTTTTGTATTGGGGTAACTCGGGTACAGGTCCCTGGATGGAGGCTGAGTTTTTGAGCGAGGATCTGTGCTCAAGCCTGTGGGTGCTGGTTCCATGGGCAGGGCTCCAGGAAGTAGAATTTGAGCCACTTGGGAAATTTGAAAAATCCTAATAGTCTCAGTGAAAAAAGTAAAAACAAATGGGGGAAATAAACTATATGACGTGATATAGAGGTCTGACAGTTAAAGCTCACAGACTCGTCCCAGAAACAGTGCTGCACAGCTCACTGCTGAATGTCGGCCTCTACAGTTGATTCCAGACGCTCCACTCGGGGAGCTGCAGATGCCCCTCTGAGGCCAGCGCCTCGTCCACCCCTCAAAGCAACTTTGGAACTCTTTTTCTGGAATGACCGTTAGGGCTTTCATCATATGACATATAAAAACAGACAACAATAATGCACTCACTCAGTAAGACACCGCCACACGTTGACATGAACACAGCTGCGAGAGGCTGGCACGCTGAGGCTGTGAGACCTCACCGCTGTCGGAGCTGCTGACCACGTAAGCACATGTCGGCAAGTTCGCAAACTTAATTGTCAGACATATGGGCCAACTGTCTGATGGAAATTGGACGGCTGTGATATCTCTTGGCGGCCGGAGGGTTTTAGTTCCATTGGAATCTTTGTTCTTTTTTACAGTGACATACGCAAGTTTATCACATCAAGAGATGTATAAAGTACATGGCGTCCTAAACCTGCTCAGTGCGGAGCCGAGATTGCTCAAAGTTCAGAGTAACATGAGGTGTGCATGGGTAGGCCTCATTGTGTGCATTTGTTAGGGAAAGTCTGAGTTGCATGTGAGCCCTTCCCCCAGGAGGTGTGCCCTGCACCCCACGTCATACCCAGCAGGTGTGTGCCCCATACCCCATATCATACCCAGCAGGTGTGTGCCCTGCACCCCACCTCATACCCGGCAGGTGTGTGCCCCATACCCCATATCATACCCGGCAGGTGTGTGCCCATCACCCCATATCATACCTGGCAGGTGTGTGCCCATCACCCTAGGTCATACCCAGCAGGTGGGGGCCCTACACCCCACATTGTACCTGGCAGTTAGGGACCCCGCACCTCACATTATACCTGGCAGGTGGGGGCCCCACACCACACGTTGTATCCGGCAGGTGGTGACCCCACACCCCACATAGTACCCAGCAGGTGGGGGCCTCCTGGGCCCCTTCCTCCCCTCCCCTGCCTCCCTTCTTGAATTTAATTTTGTTTTTGTCTCAAGTGGGTCTGTGGCTGATCATCTGCTAGTTTGAAATTAGTATTGATCACGTGGGAGGCCTTGCCTTTCCATCCCGAGATGCTTTGCCGAGGAGCATATTCTCCTCTCATCTGGGTGTGTGTGAAAGATACAAGTCCCGTCTCACAGGAGCAGCACACGTGGGACCACTGCTCTGAGCAGCCCAGGGCCCAGACGGTGCTACTGACCAAAGTCTCGTCAGGCAGCTGGTGCCTGCATTTACCTATGTCCGGCTGTAAGAAGTGATGACTGGACTCCGGCAGTCGGCCCTTTTGCTTCACCACGTCTCCTGGGGGAGTGTCAGTGGCTCAGCCAGTCTTGAAGAAACTGCCAGTGAGGAAGGCCTTAGTGCACGGGGCACACATGCTTGAGCCCAGGTCTGGGGCGCCAGTGGTGCTCAGGTCCTCGCTCTGGCTGCTGCAGCCAGTTCCAAGGCCAGGATGCCCCGAGGATGGTACCACCGCCACCTCACAATGGGTATGACCGCTGCAGGGCTGGGGGTACGTGCACTTGTGCTCGCCCCCTGGAACCGCTCATTAGATGCACAGACCTGGCCCAGGCCCCACCAGGGCCACTGCTGTATTGTTTCCTATCTGTGGGCTGAAGCGGTTCTCCCAGGAACCTGGTGGGCAGGAACTTGCTCATGGTGCAGTTTCTCAGCCCAGCCCAGACCTCCTGAATGGAGACTTGAGTGGCGGCCCCAGCCTGTGTTAGACGAGCCCTGCAGGGGCTTTGCAGCTGGAACTGGGGCCACTGCTCTGGGGCTGCCTGGGCGTTGCTGGGTGCAGCAGGGCTGTAAACAGGCTTTGCTTTCTAGAGCTCCCTGCACCCCACACCCCTCTCCTGAGAGCGCTCTCAGTCTGCCCACGCGTCCCCCCAGGCCTTGCCCAGGTGATTTTCCCCTCACTGCCCAGTGATCTCTGAATTAGACCTACAGGTGCATAATTCCTTTCCTTACCCACCCCTCCACAGCACCTGTTAAGTTGGACGCCTCTTCTGCTCGCAGAGCTCAGTAACAACTCCAGGAAACGGAGGCCGAGGCAGTGGGGTCACGTAGGGCAGCAGTGTCCACTGTTTATACTGAGTCCAGTGCTGGCCTTTGCTCCCATCAGTGGCCCCCCTTCTCTCCTTTAAAAATTCAGTGAAGACAAAAGAAAAAAATAGAAGAAAATAAATCCATAAATCCATGGGAAATGTTTTCAGGTAATGGCAATATTAATTTTGTATTTTAAATAAGACCATACAAGGGCATTTCAGCTTTGTCTAGAGTGTCTCTGTCTGACCAGCAGCCACTGGCCACACATGTCTCTTGGACCTTGGCTGTGTTGTCCTGAACTGAGAAGGGGCCTGCAGGGAATCCCCACTCTAGACTGCAGAGGCTGAGTGCACACATAGGAGGTCATGTTTCAGTATTGATTACATATTGAAATGATAATATCTTGGATCTGTTGGGTTACATAAAATATGTTATTAAAATTACTTTCACCTGTTTTGTACTGTTTTTTAATGTGGCCATTGAAAATGTGTGTGGCTTGTACTCTATTTCTTTTGGACAGAGCTGGTCCAGTGGACACAGAACAGAGGCTCGGCAGCGGAGGAAGTGGCTGCCTGGGGCTGCTGTCCTGCAGCACCAAGGTGGCTGAGTGAATGAGAATCACAGCTCTAGTCAAATGCAGCCCAGATGGCTGTAGCCCTGCTGGGCATGTGGACCCCAAGTGAGAAGGAAGGTCCTGGAGCAGGGTCCCCACCCATTTCTGCAGGTCCGCCTTTCATCGGTTTTTGTGATGCTGGACATGGTGCCCTGAACAGCGACGTGGCTGTAAGCCAGGGAAGTCTGCGCACCCACAGCACAAAGCACACCTGGAAAAACAGCTGCCCAGGATCTGGGGAGATCTCTGCAGGAGGAAATTCCACGGCCTCCCGTGTAAGCCACCCTGCACTGTGTGACCTCCATCGCTGGGAAGTGCATCTCCCTGTCCTCGTCCTCAGTGACTTCCTCCTGGTCTTTCCAAATACAGATGGAGATGGCCAGTTGCCATGCTCCATGTAAAGTCCTCTGGGCAAACTGAAGGAAAATTTCACTCCTCCAATTTTGGTTCCATGAGCTGGCTGACCTTGGTTCCTTGAATGAAGACAATCGTGATTTGTTTTCCTATAAAAACAGTCTGACAGTTGCCCTTCTGATGAAGTATTCTGGCAAATTGTGTGCATTGGACACCAGAGGGAATCTGAAACGTGAGGTTGTGCTATCTATGAATTTAAAAACTCAGTGGATAACATTTGTAAGAGTTTTCTATTTTTGTTGTTTATATAATTCTGTCTTTACCCTAAAATAGTATAAGTGGCAATGTGATTAAAATTGAAAGGCCGTCCGGTAACATGATGTAGAGGCTTCCAGATAGCAGTGGAATCCCCTGGGACCACCCAGCAGTGGAGTCCCCTGGGAACACCCAGCAATGGAGTCCCCTGGGACCACCAGCTGTGAGCACGCTCAGAATCCTGGCCTCGAGCGAGAAGCACGTGGCCTGGAGCAGAGGCAGCTGTGCACTGGAGGGGCCCAGTGAGAGACGGGAATGTGGACACTCACGTTCAGAACTGTAAGAACTCTGTGGCATCCACGGCAGAGCACAAAGCCCAGTGGCAGCTCTCTCCATGGACATGGCGTGGGGACAGCGCCCTCCTCTCTCTTTCCCTGTGACATTGGGAAAAGGACAGTGATAGTCCAGGAGCAAGAAGCTGCCCAGGTCTGCTGTCCTGCCTCACAGAGGCAGCTGAGCAAATGAGGGGACTACTCAGCTGTGAGTGCCCACCAGGGGGTCAGACTCAGCTTTCTGACCTGAGAGCGGGGTTTGGTCTTACTGCCAGAGAGGATAAAATGTATGGCGGGAGGCGGAGTCTTGTTGTGGCCCTGCTTTTCTCCTTCCTCCCTTCCATCCTCCTCCCTGCCCTTGTCTTTTTTCATTCTTATACTTTATAGCACAGGTAGCTGTAGGTAGGGACACATACAAAAGCAAGCCCTTTAACCCGGTGGAAATAACAAAATATTGAGAATACAATTATACTATCTACCCAGTGTTGAACAGTTGATGAAATTTCCCTTTTCCCCTCAAAACTATGTTTCTTCAGAGGGTTCTGTGTCTTTGAGTCGAAGATCTACCCTCTTCCCCTTCCGTGGTCCCTTCTCTTCTGGCTGGTGCACAAGGTAACCAGTGCCTCCTCTTACGACCGGGAGGGCGCTGCCTGGGAGCAGCCGTCAGCTGGTTGGGCACGTGCAGGCGTGACCAGCACTTTCCTGGACTGCGTGGTCTGGCCTCTGTGGCTCAGGAAAGCAGTGTCCATGCAGACCTGTGCTCTCTGCTGCCACGTCCGGTTCGAAGGTTTGTTTCTGCCCATTCTGAGCAGACACAGCTCTCCCTCAGCTTCTGTAGCTGCGACCATGGCCTCGTCCTTTTTGCTGAGCATGAACTGTTTTGCCGGCTCCTTTCTGGCATCTGAGAGCAACAAGGAGCAATTATCTGATGCAGCGTCCCTTGCACCCCAGGTGCTGGGTGACTCATTCAGGTCTCCCTGAAAACCAATTCATTAAGAGGGCTTCATCTGGGACGTGCTGAGCGTGAAGGTATATTTCACAAATGGCTTGGCAGAAATAGCGCAATTAGACAACAGGGGAAGAGTGAAGAAGAGGCGGAGGGGTGGACACAATTCAGTTGTGACTTGAACACCTGCGTGCAACCGCAGAGGAGGGCTGGGCCACAGCAGCACGCAGCCAGATCACATGACTTTGAAATTAGGTTTGTAATTAAGTTCAATATATCTGCAGGGGATTCTGGAAAGAGAGCAAGGAAAAACACTGTGGTATCTGTTCCGTCAGATACTACAAAGCACCCACTTGAAGTACCCTTAGGACCTTACACAGGAGTCTCAGGGAAGGAAAGCTGGAATCCTTCTTTTCCATTCTCTTAGGGTTGGTCCGGGGCTGGGCGGGGGACTCTTGTTGCCTGTGACGCTCTTCACAGAGCCCCTTCATGCTGGGGATCTGGCTTTTCTCTTAATAGAATCTTTTTGCCATATACACTCCATGAACTTTTAAGTACGAGTGGAAGGTTTGGGAAAATTAAATCTAAATATTTTGTGGTCACCATTTGCAAGTCAAGAAATGTTGCCGTTTCCCTACATATTAAAAGCTGTTTCATTGGTCTCTTCCTCTTGGGATTATGTCCTTACAGTTTAATGAAATAGCCATAAAAATGATAAATCTAAAAAGGAAACAGAGTCCCAAGTGCCCGAGACTGTATTAAGAATCTGGCCATCTTGGAGTCTGGCTCTTTGCATCATTGGGTATAATAACGGAACAAATTGTGTGAGAACAGACAAAGGGGAGAACGGACAATGGAGGCTTTGACGACTGAGTGATTTCTCAGCCCCTGAGCGTGGTGAGCAATGTTAGAATAGATGGATGAGACCTGACACAGCCAAGTGGGAGCAGAGAAGCAGATCAAATTAATGGACCCCACGGGGTTGCCCTGGGAGTGTGCACCACCCTCACCCATTAAATATTAACTCTGCCCTGACGCGCGGCCACAGCGCTGACACCCACACAGACAGGCCGGATAGAGCCGGGTGTCTGCCTGCCGACAGCTTCCAGTTGAGTGGAGCTTCCCTGAGATGACTGGAATTCCATCATCCTTGCAAAATTGGGACTTGAAACTTCTTTTCTGGAAGCTTCTTTTTCAAAGAGCACCTGGAAGCCAAGGCTTCAGGTACTGAGAATGTGCCCCTGCTGTTTGCTTCGTAGTTTGAATTCCTATCGAGCCTCCTGGGAGGAGCAGGACAGAGCAGCCCTGAGCTCTGGAAGGAGCTTGGAGCGGGAGGGAGTCCAGGCTGCAGTGCGAGCCTCCCCAGAGAGGACCACGGTAGGGGCCATGGTGTGTTCACCCTCAGACACACGACTTCCTCTGCCTTAGAACAGTGGTTCTCAACCTTCCTAATGCTGCGACCCTTTAATACAGTTTCTCATGTTATAGTGACCCCCAACCATGAAGTTATTTTTGTTGCTACTTCGTAACTGTAATTTTGCTACTGTTATGAATTGTAATGTAAATATCTGATATTAGGTGACCCCTGTGAAAGGGTCATTCAACCCCCAAAGGAGTCACGACCCACAGGTTGAGAACCGCTGCCTTAGAGGAAGGAAGACACGGTGCTGACTACCCTGGACAGGTCCAGGCTGTGTGCCTGCTGTGACAGGGTCTAGTTCAGGTCTGGATCACGTCCCCTGAGAGAAGGTGTGGCGTCTGCAGTGCACGGAGGCAGAGCACACTGGGCTCCCTGGCACTCAGCTAAGGACATCCCATGGTCTCCATGTGCCCATCAAAGTTCTGGCTGGTGGTTTGTGTGTGGGCACGGTGGACACCACTTAGAAGAGCCTATCCTTTGATCTCCTTTCCTACCTTGTGGTAAATTCAGATGCCATGTGTTAACATTGGCACTGCCACAGACTGGGGCCCTGCGTGACTGCCTGGAGCATAGGCCCCGCCCCTCCATCAAATGCTCTGGGATTGGAGGGAAAAGTAAGGTTTAGTGGGGCTGGTCTACTAACTCTGTGTGTGTTAGAGCAGTTGATCTACTCTTACCAATGCTAACGGATGAGCAAGTGTGGGATGAAGCTACCTTACTTAATGTGCCCTGTAAAATGCTCTCTTGGCAAGCACTAAATACATACATTGAGCAAGTTTATCAGGATATCAGGGACTGAACCATATAGGAAAACAGTAGAGGATTAAGATTTAAGATTAAGTCTTCATATAAATAACATGTGTGTTGTGATAACATCTCCTGGCTAGGTTTTTGAATGCAAGTTCATTTTTCCAAAGATCTCATTTTTACTCTGTGCCTCCAGACCTGGCTCCTGGTCTACAGGTGTCTGTTGATTTTTTTTTTTTCTTTGACAGCAGGGGGTGCTCTGGGAATATGCTCTTCAAATTAACTTTTGCCTCGAGTTATGATTCTCTCAGAGTCTGAAAAGAAAGAAAAAAATAATATCAATATCTCAATCCATGAATAGATGTCTTCTAACTTTCAAAATGAAGATTAGCTCAAGCCCAGGGCCTGAAAGAAATTAAAGTGGTAGCAAAATAAATTACACAGAGAGCAGTCAAAGATGAAAAAATGTAAGTCTTACTCTTAGAATCCACCCTGTACTTCAAGTTGAGAGCTCAGACACTGTCCTCAGGATAAAACTGAGAGGTTCTGCTCCATCTTCACTATACACCTGGCCGGGGGACAAGGTACAAGAGAACTGGGAAGATTCTGTCTGGCTCCTACGCTGCTCAGATCTCCCTGCTGCAGTGGCCACATTTCAGACAGGGCTTGGTCAAGGGACATTGTGCAGTGAAGACTGAGTTGGGCATTGAGGATGCTCCCAAGAGCTGGGCTGATGCCCCTGGTCCTGTTTCCTGATTTTCAGTTTTTTATCAGCAAAGTGGTGGTAATCCCTTGGGGCCCCATCTCAATAGGCTGCTCCAGGTCTGGCGAGAATGTCTCTTACACTGTTGGCTGTTAAGTCTCATATGTTTTCTTAAATGGTTCTGGGGGAATCCCATCCTGGAGACTTGGTGACCATTGGTTTGACAGTGAAAACCCTGTGAATCCATGTGTTATCAGGCTCCTCAAAGTCCTGCACATTCTCCAGCTCACACTCTCCGACCTCCAGAAAGGTACTGCCCAGATGACACTCCTTGTGTCCTGACTCTCCACCTCTTATTTGCCCCACTGTTCAGAGGCAGGGGCAGCACTCTGACTTCACTGTGTCTGCATCCCAATCCCAGCAGCACTTCTGGTATGAATGAATGAATGAATGAATGCATGGATGGGCTGTGTGCTCATCCTCTGGAATCTGGCAATGCTCAACAATGCCATTGTTGCTGTTTTTCTCCATGATATCGGGCCACATCTTATCATGGTCCTTGGAGGTGGGAGCCTATTTACTTGCTGCTATTTGCCTAAGACAGTACTTGTAACTTGACCAGTGTTTGCTGGGTAAATAAGAAAATGAATAAAGGAATGAGTTGTCTGTTCAGCATTTAAGGATAGGGTTCACAAGACTCAAGTCCATTTTGCTTTCTAAAACAGTCTTGCCAAACTAATTAGGAAGTGTTTCTTGGCTCCTGTGATAAGCTTTTTATTCTTAGGGCCTCATTTGCCTGAGACATTATTATGACGTGGTATCAACACTGTGAGGCTGAAGGGATGGTCCTGCTTTGGGTACAGTGGGGGCATTTCTGGAGGTCAGTGATGAATGTTATAGCACTTAAGTTATCTACATAGAACTTGGGGTTCCCCCACAGTAAGTGTCTATTGACATATTTAAGAAAAGTCTGCTTTTCTTTTTTTTTTTTTTTGCAGTTTTTGGCCAGGGCTGGGTTTGAACCCACCACCTCTAGCATATGGGGCTGGCGCCCTACTCCTTTGAGCTATAGGTGCCGCCCGAAAAGTCTGCTTTTTAAGAATTTAGACAACTGTTTACTAGAGATCTTAGATCAAGGTAAGATTCGCTCCATCACCACCTCAATGTAATAAGAGCCATATATGAAAAACCACAGCTAACATCACACTCAATGCTGAAAGCCTGAAAAACAAAACTCCTAAGATCTGGGACAAGGTAAGGATGTTTATTCTCACCACTTCTACTCAATATGGAAGTTCTTTCCAGTATAATTAGGCAAGAAAACAGGGGTGAAGTTAGGGGGACGACATCTAAGGTAAAAAGAAAGAAAGAAAGCTATCTCTACTTAAAGATTACATAATCTTACATATAGAAACCCTTAATCTACAAAAATCCCTATTAGTGTGAATACAATGTTCATCAACGTTGAAGGATATAAGATCAATATTAAAAAGTCATTAGTATCTTTACTTGTTAACAATGAACAACGCAAAAAGGGAATTATGAAAACAGTTCTATTTACAATCACGGCAAAAAGAAGAAAATACTTAGAAATAAGTAAAACCAAGGAGATGCAAGGTTTTTAAACTGAACTATAAAAAATTGTTGAAAGAAATTAAAACAGACTTAAGTAAGTGGAAAGGTGGCCTATGTTCATGGATTGGAGAGTCGTATTGCCAAGTAGCAAAGTGATCAATTGCTCCCCATTAAAATCCAAATGGTCTTCTTTATTTTTTTGGAAATGGAAAATCTGATTCTAATATGTATATGGAATTGTAGAGAATCTTAAATAGCCAAGGCAATTTTAAAGAAAGAAGCACAAAATTTAAGGACTAACTCTTCCCAATTTGAAAGCTTATTACACAGCTACAGTATTCCAAAGAGTGTGTTACTCATATAGGCAGACATGTAGGACAAGGAAATAGAATTAAAACTCCAGAAATAAATCTGTAAATCTATGGGTAACTGATTTCTGACAAAGTTGACAAAACAATTCAATGGAGAGAGATTAGTCTGTCAGAATGAATGTTACTAGCCAACTGGATATCCATATTCAAAACAGTAAAATCGAACCCCTACCTCACTCCATATAAAAATCAACTCATAAAAGGATGAAAAATTTAAATATAAACCTAAACCCATCAGAGGAAACACAGGTGTACATTTTCATTAGAAGAAGACATCGGTGTATATTTTATTTAATTAGGCTCTGATTTCTTAACTGTGGCACTGAAAACACAGGGAAAACCACAAAACCACAGAAAATCTGGGCTCCATCCAAATGGAAAACTTGAGTGTACTGAAGGACACTGTTAAGACAATGAAAACACAGCCACAGAGTAGGAGAAAATGTCTGCAAATCCTCCACCTCATGAGAGTTACTATCACGAACATATGCAAGACACAAGTCAACCATAAAAAGATGAAAAGCCTAATTTTAAAAATGGGCAAAGAACTTGGATAGATACTTCTTCAAAGGAGATAAACAACTGGCCACAAAGCATATGAAAATATGTTGAAGATCATTAATCATTAGGAAAATGCTAATTAAAACCACAATGAAATATCACTGCACACTCATTAGAATGGCTAACATAATAATAATGAAAATAAGTGTTGATACTGAAATCCCAGTTGGGAGCGTAAACATTGGAAGCCACTTTGGAAAATAGTCCTGTTGTTCCTCCCAATACAGAATTACCAAACGATCCAGAGATTCCACTTCTAGGTGTATGCCCAGGGGGATGAGAGCATGTTTAAACAATAGCTTGTATAGGAATGCCCATCACAGTCCTATCCGCAACAGCCAAAAGAGAAACAACCCAAGTCTGCATCAGTGGGTGCATGGAGGAGCTGTCTGTGGTGTGCACGCGCAGACG
>CAUYQV010125758.1:0-21270 GCA_963574575.1 Galagoides demidoff
CCACCCCCACAAAGAGAGAGAGAGAGAGAAAGAGAGAAAGATGAATAGGATTTTAGCAAGAAATCTGGAACAAAAAAGTGGTCTCATCTTGGAAGAAGAAAATAAAATATCCAAGGAGGAGTTAACAGTTTTTTTCCCAGGCAGTGAGCAGTTTAACTTGATAGGCTTGACGGTTCATTTTGGAAGTGGTGAAAATCACATTTGTATAACCACCGGAAGAATCCACTGATAAACGAATCAGAGGAATTCAGATTTGATACAGAAAGGAATAGGAGACCTCTGCAGGTTCTTAAGCAAAAGACTAGCAAGAAGATGTATTTTTAGAAAGCTTTCTGACAATGACTTAAACCGAAATATAAGTAATTTAAAAATTATGAAATTCTTATTTGGCAAAGAAGATGTTTAAAAATGACAGAATAAAAGCAGAATCTTTTGGCTTGGTGCCTGTGGCTCAAGCGGCTATGGCACCAGCCACATACACCTGAGCTGCTGGATTAAAATCCTGGGCCCGCAAAAAAGCAATGACCGCTGCAACCAAAAAAAAAAAAAAAAAAAAAAAGGAAAAAAAATAGCTGGGTGCTGTGGCAGACGCCTGTTGTCCCAGCTACTCAGGAGGTGGAGGCAAGAGAATTGCCTAAGCCGAGGAGTTGGAGGTTGCTGTGAACTGTGACACCATGGCACTCTACCCAAGGCAACAGCTTGAGACTCTGTCTCAAAAAAACTCAGAACCTCTTAAGTTCGATTTGCTCAAGTTCTATTTTTTTTTTTTTTTGAGATGGAGCCTCAAACTATCCCCCTGGGTAGAGTGCTATGGCATCACAGCTCATAGCAACCTCCAACTCCTGGGCTCAAGCGAGTCTCCTGCCTCCGCCTCCCAAGTAGCTGGGACCACGGGCGCCCACCACAACGCCCGGCCATTTTTTGGTTGCAGCCATCATTGTTGTTTGGCGGGCCCGGGCTGGGGATTCGAACCGGCCATCTTAGGTGTACGTGGCTGGCGCCTTAGCCGATTGAGCCACAGGCGCCGAGCCTCAAGTTCTACTTCTCCTGTCTTCATTCTATCCAAAAGAATAGAGATTACTTGCAAAGTACCTGACAAGAGGTTAACAAACACAAACAATGTCTAACCCATACATTCAGGGAACTTTCAAGATACTAAAAGTGTTAAGGAATGTACATCAGACTTGGTTGGTTTTTGCTGTTGTTGTTCTATCAGGCAACAATTTTTATAAACTTCATAACAGAAGTGCAGGCAAATCCAGCAAGTGTTCACAAAAGTGTAAAGTCATCTTTCGGGTATGTGAATCAGACCAGGCTTCATGAAAGAGGCAGCATTTTCTGTAAACCTCAAAATAGGTATGTTGTCAGAAGGAATGGCAAGGGAGCCTCTGGAAAGTAATGTTTATTGTGGGTGGTCTGTGTCTGCTAAAAATTAGGAATTACTGTTGGAAAATGGAGAGCATGTATTTGGGGGCTAAGAGCAGTGTCTGTCACCCCTGACTGGTATGCAGAGACAGCACAAGAGGACGCCATTTGGGTCCTATGACCCATGCAAAGAACATGTGTGTCCTGCTGCCTAACCTGTTTTGGAATGGTTCTTTAGCAGGAATATTCTGACTAAATGAGAGTTGCTCAGGGGATAGCATGGCCAATATATTATGAGGGTACCCAAGATAGGGAGATGGGAGATGAACAATTTATCCAGCAGAGGGACAAACCTACAGAGTGCAGAATAGTTTGTGAGATTCCCCCAGTCTTTTCCATCCTTGCCTTTGCCCTTTGCCTGGCAACCCTCTTTTCATATTTGGTCCTGAATGATAAACCCCTTATTTCTTCATTCCCTATGTATCTTTATATCTTGTTCCCTAGAAACAAAGACTTGAACTTCAGTGTTAGTGAGAAATTTGCTACAAACCTTCCATTATTGAGCTACGTGTTGACACACTTAATCTCCTTTAATGTGACAAATAATGAACTCCAATTAGCTGGAAAACTTCAATGCAAAGAGAACTTCCTATATAATTTACAGAGATTTCCCTTGATTCACATTATTCCTGCATTCAAGACTTCCTGTGACCCCAAATATCAATTAGTTCCTCACTAAACCTTACCAGCAAGCAATTTCACCTTAAGCATATTACTTAACAAAACATTAATATGTAATTAATTGGACCGAGGACTTGATTTGCATGCTGCCAAACAACATTTTATTAGTATTAAAAAACCAAAACGACGTTCTAGAACGGGCAACAAAGACTCCCCCTGCAAAAGTCAATTAGTTCCTCAAGTGATTATCTAAATATTTAATAGCACTTAAACACAGAATTAAATGGACTCTAATTTGTCTGTAAAAAAAAAAATGCCCCTTTGTACTTTGCTACCAATTTTTCAATAAATAAGTAGAGTATGGTCTTGGGAAACTGATGAATAAAGTTTAAAAACAAGACTTGTGCTCAATAAATGGCTACTCCAGCCTTCTGAATAACTCAGGTCAAAAACCTGGGTGCCATCCTTGGTGCATCTCTCTTCCCCTGCACCCCACATCTCATCTGTGAGAAGGTCCTTATGGTTCTACCTTCATAATGTATCCAGACTTTGACCCTTTCTCACCACCTCTGTCATGGTGCATGTTGCCATAAATACTTGTCAAATTTAATTTGATGCATACTGGACAGCACAGACTGAAGCCTGTGTTCAAATCCCAGTTTTTCTACTTGCTAGATGTACAACCTGGGGGAAAGGACCTAACTTCACTGTGTCCAGTGTATTCATAAAACAGAAATAATAATTACTAATTATAATAGTAATCATACATGGTGTTGTTGTGAGAGTGAAATAAGTAAATACATTTAAATTTCCCCTCTGGATTCTTGCAATAACTGGTTTTCCTGCTTCAGCCTTTTCCTCCCACCCTCACATCTAAGGTCTATTTTAAATATAGCAGCCTGGATGATCCTTTTAAAATCACCTCTGCTGATAACCAGAAATGTATTCCCATCTTGAACACAGTCAAAGTCCTTGCAATTGTCCCAGAGTCCTTGGTGATCAGTCCCCACCATGCCCTACCTCTGTCCAGCCACAGTGGCTTCCTTGCTATTCCTCCAGCATGCCAGGCTTCCATACTCCTCAAGATCTTTGCCATTGTTGGTCCTCTGCCAGGAATTTTCTTTCTCTAGATAGCTTTGTAGATGAATTGTACAATTTGTAGCTTGGTTTTAAAGTCACCTTCTTAATGAGTCTTTATTTGACTATTTAATATTGCAACTCAGGCTGGACTTGGTGTCTCACGCCTATAATTCCAGCATTTGGGGAGGCTGAAGTGGAAGGATTGTTTGAGGCTAAGGAGTTCAAGACTGGCCTGGGCAATACAGCAAGACCTTGTCTCTACAGAACATAATAATAATTAAAAAGTAATTAGGCAGGCATATGTGCATCCCAGCTACTCAGGAGCCTGAAGTGGGAGGAGAGCTCTGAGCTTAGGTGTTTGAGTTTGCAGTGAGCTATGACAGCGTCACGGCATTCTAGCCTGGGCCACAGAGCAAGATGCTGTCTCTAAAAGTAAAAAAAAAATTTAAAATATGGTAAAATTGTAGCTCCATTTCAACACTCTGTATAACTTGTCTTTACTTTTTCCATAATACTTCTTACTTTCTGATGTGTATTTTACTTGTTTATATGTGTATTACCTGTCTTCTCTCGCTAGCATGTAAGTTTTATGAGGACGGGGATTTTTGCTGGCTTTATTCACCTAAAACAAAGCCTAATAAATAATAAATGCTCAATAGATATGTCAAATGGATAAATAAGTAAATACTGATTATTTATGCCTAACTAAAATTGTGATTACCAAGGATGCTTTCAGGAAGGATGGGCTCCTTAAGAGCAGCCACCATGCCTTTTTCCCTTTTTGATCCCAGCTTTTAACACCATGTCTGTTGTATCGAAGACATTTAATACACACAAATACTTGCTGAATTCAATTGGATATTTATGGGAGAGCACAGACTGAAGCCTGTGTTCAAATCCCAATTTCTCTACTTACTGGATGTATACCTTGGGGGAAAGCATTTAACTTCTCTGTGCTTACTGTCCTCACAAAACAGGGATGACGATTATAATAGTAATCATACATGGGGTGAGGATTAAAGAAGAAAATACATCTCCAGCACAGAATGATGCTTGGCACATAGTAACCGTTAGGTGAAGGTGACAGTGATGATGATAATAGTCCTATGAAACTCATAATGAAATCAGGATCTTCTGAGGAAGCTTAATCCACTTATGCTTTTTAAATGTGAAAAGGTTATCAGAATTGGATCAAATATGAAAACTATAGCAGGACACTCCCCAACTGAACAAATCCATGAGTAACTGCCATCACCTTTGTGAAAAAAATGCAAACTTCCAACATTGCACTTGAAGCCTATTACAATTCATACCCAACATTTAACTTAAAAGTTAACAGTATTTTTTCCCCTAAATATCAAAGTAAGGAATTCTCCAGAAATATATAAGGAGGCTTTTTTTAGGATGTAAGAATAATGCCTCCTATTTTTATAGCACTATATGGCTTTCAAAGACCATTTACATGGTGGACTTGTTTACGTAGTGACCACATTAAAAAGAAACCAGGACAAGTGTTATCTTCATTCTACAGAGAGGGAAAGTAAGATTCAAAGAGAATAAGTAATTTGTTTGAGGTTTCTTATCTAGCAATTTGTGTATCTAAGACCAGAAAACGGATTCCTGTGATACTGAATTCTGGGGTGCTTTTATCATAACATTCTGCCAGTAAACACTAAATTTTACCAGTGAATTTTATTTTTTTCCCTCTTTTTTTTTTTTATTGTTGGAGAGTCATTGAGGGTACAAAGAACCAGGTTACATTGATTGCATTTGTTAGATAAAGTTCCTCTTATAATTGTGTCCGGCCCTGAAAAGGTGTGTTGCATACGGTGACCCCCCTCATTCCCCTCCCTCCTTCTCCCTCTCTCTGCTCTCCCCTTCCCCCAACCTCACTATGTGCAAGGTCATTAATTACCCTCATATCAGAACTGAGTACATAGGATTCTTTCTTCTCCATTCTTATGATGCTTTACTAAGAATAATGTGTTCTACTTCCATCCAGGTTAATACAAAAGATGTAAAGTCTCCATTTTTTGGTGGCTGAATAGTATTCCATGGTATACATATGCCACAGCTTGTTAATCTATTCCTGGTTTGGTGGACATTTAGGCTGTTTCCACATTTTGGCGATTATAAATTAAGCTGCAATAAACAGGCTAGTACAACTGTCCTTATGGTAAAAGGATTTTTTCCTTCTGGATAGATGCCCAGTAATGGCATTGCAGGATCCAATGAAAGGTCTAGTTTGAGTTCTTTGAGAGTTCTCCATACTTCCTTCAAAAAAGGTTGTATTATTTTGCAGTCCCACCAGTAAAAGTGTTCCCTTCTCTCCACATCCACGCCAGCATCTGCAGTTTTGAGATTTTGTGATGTGGGCCATTCTGACTAGGGTTAGATGATATCTCAGAATGGTTTTGATTTGCATTTCTCTAATAATTAGGGATGATGAGCATTTTAACCAAGAGCTGAAACTAACATCTTACAGCCACCTAACCTTTGATAAACGAAACAGGAACATACACTGGGGGAAAGAATCCCTATTCAATAAATGATGCTGGGAGAATTGGATATACACATGTAAAAGACTGAAACAGGACCCACACCTTTCTCCACTCAAAATAATTGATTCAAGATTGATAAAAGACCTAAACTTAAGGCATGAAATGGTAAAAATTCTCAAAGAAAGCATGGGAAAAACACTTAAAGATACTGGCCTGGGCAAAGACTTTATGAAGAAGACTTCCTTGGCAATTGCAACAACAACAAAATTAAACAAATGGGACTTAATTAAACTGAAAAGCTTCTGTACAGCTAAGAATACAACAACCAAAGCAAATAGACAACCTATACAATGGGAAAGGATATTTGCATATTTCGAATCAGACAAAAACTTGATAACTAGAATCTACAGAGAACTCTAATCTACACAAAAAGAGCCAACAATCCCTTAAATCACTGGGCAAGAGAGATGAATAGAACCTTCTCTAAAGAAGACAGGCGAATGGCTTTTTTTTTTTTTTTTTAAAGACGGAGTCTCACTGTGCTGCCCCAGGTAGAGTGTCAAACTCTTGGGCTCAAGCCATCCTCTTAACTCAGCCTCCTGAGTAGCTGGTACTACAGGTGCCTGCCACAATGCCTGGCTAGTTTTTCTATTTTCAGTAGAGACCTGGTCTCACTCTTGTTCTCAAACTCCTGTGCTCAGGAGATACACCTTCCAAGAGTACTAAGATTATAGGCATGGGCTGGTCCTTTAACCAGTGAATTTTAGGTCCTTTACAGTGTTTAGTACATCCTAAGCATGGAATAGGTGCTTAATATGCATTTACTAATTGTTTAAGGTAAAAAATATATATTCATTCTTTTGCTCCGACTTACCAGACTCATACAACAAAGATAATTCATATCACTTAGCAGAAAATAAACTAACCCCCAAGTCTTGCTAACAATCACACTAATTGTTTCAGTACTTTTTTTTTTTAAGATACAAAGCTACCATAATGTACCTGTGATTTCTATTGATATGCTTACCATTTTTCCTCTGACAGACAGGCATCTTATCCATCCCCTAGGAGTTCTACAAGATTAAGGAATTTCATGACTTGAGTTATTTTCTTCTGAACCAAAGAATAAATCATCACACCTTACAAGACCTTATGTTTCCTTCTATCTGTATAACTCTAGCCTCTACCTTCTGAATTTGAAGGATCAGAGAGATTTGACTTTAAATTATCTTACCTAGAAGTTTAAAATCTTATGTTTTAACATTGCATTGTATGGAATGTTCCTGCAGCTCAATGGGTAGGGCACTGGCCACATACACCCAGGGTGGCGGGTTCCAACCAGCCCAGGCCAGCTAAAAATAACAATGGCAATTGCAACAAAAAAATAGCCAGGCATTGTGGTGAGCACCTGTTGTCTCAGCTACTCAGGAGGCTAAGGCAAGAGACTCGCTCAAGCCCAAGAGTTGAAATTTGCTGTGAGCTGTGATGCCACAGTACTCTACTGAGGGTCAAAAAAAAGAGAGAAAAATTGCATTGTAGACTTTTTAACATTTTCAAACATTAAAAAATTGCATTGTATACTTATTTCTAGGTCTAGTAAAATATAAAAAATAACATGAAATTTCAAAGACTCTGTGTTTGAAAACAATCATCTTTGTAACTGAGCTATGAAGAACAGCCTTAGAAGAATTTGGCAGATAACTATATAATAGATTTGCATCTCTCCTACTTTATCCACACTAAGGTAAGTAGTATTAACAGTTTCTCAAAAGCCTAGAAACACTCCACCCCCCCCCCCCAAACCTCTTGTTTTTCCTAAGCTGGATATGAAGAGGCATCACAAACAAAACTTTTAGGAAAAAAAGAAAAAGGGAAACAGAAGTTAGCACTTTTGGCCTTTTGAAGGGAGGAGAATAATTTAAAAGAGCAAATACAGTCTTTTGAGGTTCATCTCCCAAAGAGGTGATTTTTTTTCCTCTGATCTCCATGGCTTTCCAAGGTAGCTGCCCTAGGGATTTTAATTCACAGGTTTGAAGACATTATGGGAAGCTCCCTTCCTTCACCTGCTTCTCCCCAGCCTCAGTTGTTGTTTTCAACATTTCATGGGATACAAAGAAGGAGAGCACCCAGCTCCAGCTCGAGTGGACGCCAGGTCTGCACACAGAGTAGAGAGTACACTACCTTGTCCTACAGGCTGCTGGTGTAAACTGTTATTCCCTGGCACCTCCATACTAGGGCGGCCATCCAAACTTGTGAGTGGGCAGCCAGCCATGCCAACAGATGGGCACAGGGATGACAGCCAAGGGACTATGTATGTGCATCAAATATAGGTGTTCAGAACAGGAATTCCAACTGAGAAGATCAAAATGACTCTCTCAAGCTTATGGTTAAGAGCTTGTCAATTTATGCCTTGCTTGATATAAATGGACTGGATTTCAAGAGAATTGACTGATGTTGATAAAATCTTAAATTTAGCATTCATAAAAATATAAAGGTAACATAGACACTTGCAGTAAATGGCTTGGTGGCATTTTCTGAGCAGGAAATGTTTCACCTTTTCCATAAAGTGTCATGAATTTTTAAAGCTCTCCTTAAAGAAATATACAATTGCACCCCTTTATAGAATTAGCTCATTAGTTTTTCATTTGTTATTAAACTCCTTCAGTGCATTCAACTCTATTATTTCAATGTCACCTATAATTCCGAAGGGAATTTGTCCGAAGAGATCAATTAAATTGAATTTCCTAACTTAAACAATCTGTTAAATCTCAGAAATGCCTAAGATCCATTTTGTATTCTTTTTAATCTAGGAAAGATAAGCCAGAAGGGGTAATTGATTAGTGTTTTAAATTTTTCTTTCGAACAGTAATTTCAACATCTCACATCCTAAAATTATATGGTTTGAATCCTAAACAGGAGGAAGGGCAGTCAGGAATGAGACTTAGACTCCCTTAAAATCACTAGTACGAACAGAGAAGGGAATATATGGCTTATTTTACTTATTTTATTTAACATCTCATATTACTTAATAGTACCGCTTGTACAACCTATATTATACGATGTTACATTTACACTATTTCTTTGCACCCTTTTTTCCTAATAAGTAAAATTAAAGAAGTGGAGTAGGCTACCTCTGAGGTCCTCTCCAGCTACAAATTCTGTATTTTTTATTTTTTTAAACAGAGTCTCACTCTGTAGCCCTGGATAGAGTGCCATGGTGTCATAGCTCACAGCAACCTGAAACTCTTAGGCTCGATCAATCCCCTTGTCTCAGCCCTGAGTAGCTGGGACTACAGGTGCATACCATAATGCGTGGCTATTTTTAGAGACTGGGTGTTGCTCTTGCTCGGGCTGGTCTCCAACTCCTGCGCTAAAACAATCTACCCGCCTTGGCCTCCCAGAGTGTTAGGGTTATAGGCACGAGCCACCGTGCTCAGTCCAAATTCTGTATTTCTAATGTTAACAAATGAAATGACACTCTCCTTTCAAAATGGGTTCAAAATCCTGAGTGGAAGTCTCCCTGTGGCTATTGTAACCTCAAAAGAAAAAATTATGTTCATGAGATTGACTCATATTGTTACATGTAGTTTTAGAATATTCATTTCTATTTCATTGCTGTAGTATTTCATTTGTTTATCTGTTCTGCTGTGGATGGGCATTTGGCTAGTTTCCAGATTTGGGCTATTATAATCAGCATTCCTATAAACATTCTAGTACATGTCTTTTAATGGACCTATGTATACATTTCTTTGGGGTATATTACACAGAGTAGATTTCCTGGGCCATAGGGTAAACATATGGCTCAGCTCCAGCAAATACTGCCAATTTTCCCAAGTAGTTGTAACCAATTTATATGTCTGTACGTTTGTGAAAGCTCCTGTTGTTCTGCTTCCCTGCCAACACTTAGTGTGTGTGTGTGTGTGTGTTTTAGCTCTTTTTCTTCTGGTTTCTCAATGTGAGTTTTTGTTTCTGTTTTAAAAAATGTTTTTATTATTGAGGTTAAAGTCACATAATGTAAAATTAACCTTTTAGAACTGAAAAATTCAGTGTCAGTTAGAACATTCACAATGTTGTAAAATCACCACCTGTATCTAGCTTCAAAACATTTCATCACCTCAAACAAAGCTCAGTTTCCATTAGGTAATTACTCCTCATTTCCTGCCTCAGACCCGCTCCTTGGGCAGCCACAAATCTGCATTCACCTCTGTAGTTTACCTTTCGTGCATACTTGATGTAAATAAAATCATACAACATGTGGCCTTTTGTGTGGGACGTCTTTCTCTTAGCATGATGTTTTAGAGGTTCATTCATGCTGTGGCACATGTCAGTATTTCATTTTTTCCATGGCTGAAGAGTATTCCTCTGTGTGTCTATGCTACATTTGGTTTATCTGTGAATCCTTTGATGAACATTTGGGCTATTTCCATCTTTTCCTATATGAATAGTGCTGCTATGAATATGTGTGTGCGTGCATTTGGTTGAGTGCTTCTTTTCAGCTCTTTCAGGTATATACCTAGGAGAGGAATGCCTGAGTCTTGGAGTAATTCCATATTTAACTTATTGAGGAATTGCCAATCTGTTTTCCACAGTGGCTGAACCATTTTGCATTCTCACCAGCAGTGTACCAGAGTTCCAATTTCTCTATATCCTTAGCACTCCTTATTTTCAAATTGTTTTTTGTTTATTTCTTAATTTGCTTTTTAAATAGCCAGCACCATCCTAGTGGGTAGGAAGTGATATCTCATTACAGTTTTGATTTGCATTTTTCTAGTAACTAATGATGTTGAGCATCTTTTCATGTTCTCATTGAAAATTTGCGTAGCTTCTTTACAGAAATGTTTGTTCAAGTCCTTTGCCCATCTTTTAAATTGGATTATTTGCCTTTTTGTTGTTGAGTTGTAAGAGTTCTGATATTTTGAATATCAGACCCTTAGCAAATATATAATTATTTGGCCGGGAGCAGTGGCATATGCATGTAATCCTAGCACTCTGGGAGGCCAAGGTGGGTGGATTGCTTGAGTTGAGAAGTTGGAGGCCAGCCAGAGCAAGAGCTAGCCCCTGTCCCTACTCAAAAATTAACCAGGCATTGTGGCAGCTCCTATAGTCCCAGCTAATTGGGAGGCTAAGGGAAGAGGATTGCTTGAACCCAAGAGTTTGAAGTTGCTGTGAGCTACAATGACACCATGACACTTTACCCAGAGCCACAGAGGGAGACTCTGCTTCTATATATATATATATATATATATAGTTATTTGTAAACATCATTTTCCATTCTATAGGGAGTCTTTTCCCTTTCTTTATAATGTCCTTGACATTTGCCCAGAAGTTTTTAATTTTGATGAAGTCCAATTTATCTATTTTGTTGTTGTGGTGTGCTTGCTTATCCTTTGGGTGTCATATCTAAAAACCCATTGCCAAATCTAAGGTCACAAAGATTTACCCCTGTTTTCTTTTAAAAGCTTTTTTTTTTTTTTTAAAGACAGAGTCTCAAACTGTGGCCCAGGGTACAGGGTGACATAGTTCACAGCAACCTCAAACTTGGGCTCAAGAGATCCTTTTGCCTCAGTTTTTTTATTTTTAGTAGAGTCAGGGGTCTCAGTTTTGCTCAGGCTGGTCTCAAACTCCTGAGCTCAAGCAATGCACTCTCCTTAGCCTCCCAGAGTGCTAGGATTATAGGCATGAGCTACCACACCTATGCTTTCTTTTAAATGCTTTATGATTTCAGCTCTTATATTTAGATTGTTGAACCTTTTTTAAGTTAATTTTTGTACATGGCATGAGGTAGGTGTCTAACTTCATTATTTACATGGGTATATCCTGCATCCTTATTGATTGGTCTTGGCACCCTTGTTGAAAATTAGTTGGTCGTGAGTATACGGGATAATTTCTGGACACTCCCTTCTTTTACAATGTATGTTTATCTTATGTCAGTATCACACAGTTTTTATTACTGCAGCTTTATAGTAAGTTTTGAAATTGGGATGTATGAATCCAAAACCCTTTGTTCTTCTTTCTCAAGGATTTTTGGCTATTGAGGGCCCCTTGCAATCCATTTGATTTTGAGACAAGGATTTTCCATTGCTGCAAAAATTGTCATTAGAATGTTGGTTCAATTCCTTTGCCTATGTTTTAAATTGGATTATTGGGATAGCTTTGAATCTGTAGATCACTTGGGTTAGTATTGCCATCTTAACAATACAAAGTTTTCTCTTCCATGAATAGAAAATATCTTCTCATTTATTTTGATCTTTAACTTCTTTCAGTAATGTTTTATAGTTTTTAGTGTACAAGTTTTTTCACCACCTTGGTTAAATTTATTCCTAGGCATTTTATTCTTTTGGATTCTACTAAAAATGGAATTATTTCTTTAATTTCCTTATTGGTTTGTTTGTTGTTGGTATGTAGAAAAACAACTGGATTTGTGTGTGTGTGTGTATTGATCTTGTACTTTGCAACTTTGCTGAATTTTTTTATTAATGCTAGTAGTGAGTTTTATTTTATTTTATTTTATTTTAGATAGAGTCTTACTATGTCACCCTTGGTAGAGTGCTGTTGCGTCACAGCTCACAGCAACCTCAGACCCTTGGGCTTACGTGATTTTCTTGCCTCAGCCTCCCAAGTAGCTGGGACTACTGGCGCTGGCTATTTTTTGGTTGCAGTTGTCATTGTTGTTTAGCAGGCCCAGGCTGGGCTCGAATCCACCAGCCTCGGTGTATGTGGCTGGTACCCTATTCACTGAGCTACGGGCACCAACTCTTTTTTTTTTTTTTGAGACAGAGTTTCAAGCTGTTGCCCTGGGTAAAGTGCCCTAGGTAGAGTGCTGTGGCATCATAGCTCACAGCAACCTCCAACTCTTGGGCTCAAGCAATCCTCTTGCCTCAGTTTTTTCTTTTAGTAGAGATGAGGTCTCACTTTTGCTCAGGCTGGTCTTAAACTTGTGAGCTCAAGCAATCCATTGCCTCAGCCTCGCAGAGTGCTAGGATTACAGGTGTGAGCCACCTTACCCAGCCTGAAATATTTTTTTGAATCTTTGGTCTTTTAGAGTCTTTGAGAATTTTTATATATAGAATCATGTCTTCTGCAAATACAGTTTTACTTCTTCCTTTCTAATCTGGATACCCTTTATTTCTTACCTAATTGCTCTGGTTAGAACTTACAGTATACTGTTGAATAGTAGTAATTGAAATAAGCATTTTGTCTTGTTACTGATATTAGGGGAAAGTTGTCAGTCTTTTGCCACTGAGAATGATGTTAGCTATGGATTTTCTATAAATGCCTTTTATCACATTGAAGAGTTCCCTTTTATTCTTAGTTTTCTGAGAGTTTTCATCGTGAGATGGTATTGGATTCTATCAAATGTCTTCCTTGAATTGATGGAGATGACCATGTGATTTTTTTCTTCTTCCTGTTATATGGTGTGTTACATTGATTGATTTTTATTATGTTGAACCGCCCTTGTATTCCTGATTTAAACCCCATTTGATCATACTGTAGCTTTATAGTAAGTTTTGAAATTGGGTGTTTTATCTTTTTGATATGCTGTTGGATTTGATTTGGTAGTATTTTATTGAGGATTTTTGGGTCTGTATTCATAAGGAATAATGATCTGTAGTTTTCTTTTTTTTGTGGTATCTTTGTCTGGGGTTAGTATCAGAATAACCTTGGCCTCATGGATGAGTTAGTGTTTCCTCCTCCTCTTCTATTTTTCAGAAGAGTTTGGAAAGGATTAGTTTTTATTTAGATGTTTGGTAGAATCAACATGGTTTTAATTTGCATTTCCATATTCTGTAACAAAGTTGAGCCTCTCAGGTTTCTCAAGTTTATTGGCCATTTTTATATTATCATTTGCAAAAGTCTGTCCAAGTTTTTTGTCCATTTGCCTATTTGCATTCTGTCTTTTTCTTGATTTGCAGAAGTTTTTACATATTCTGGATGAGTTCTTTGTCAGATGTATGTAGGATTATATCTCCTCCCATTCTGTAGTTTGCCCTTTTATTCTCTTGAAGGTGGTCTTTTGATGAATAAAGTTCTTAATTTTAATACGGAATTGTTATATAATTTTTTCTTTTGTGGATAGCCCTTTTTGTTGTATGTAGGCCACCTTTGCCTATTCCAATTGTGTTTCCTCTAAAAAAGCACTAACCTTTCAAATGCAATCTACCTGGAACTTATTTTAGTATAAGGTGTGAAGTAAGAGTTAAGATGTATTTTTTTGCATATAGTTATCCAGATGACCCAGCTCCAATATTTTCTTCATTGCCCTGCAGGGTTATCTTTCCCATAAATCAGATAATCATGTATGTCTGGGTCTGTTTTTGGCTTCTTTGTTCAATATGGCAGCTGATCTACCTACACATGAATAGCATAATGTCCTAATTACCATAGCTTTATATTTGTACTATAAGTCCTAGTATCTGACAGTAAAGGTCCTCCAACCTTGTTTGTCAAGGTATTGCTGGATATTCTTCACTTTTCCCTATAATTCCATATTAATAGCATTCCATATTAATTCCACATTTCCATATGAATTTTAGAATCAGCTTCTCAATTTCCACAAAAGATAAAAAGGAATCTGCTGGGATTTTGATTTGGAGTGTGCTGTTGCACAGGGCTTTGGACACTAACTAATTAACTAACAAATAAATAAATAAATAAAGACTACCTCTAGAATTGGGAAGCAAGAAACATTATTTATTCAATAAATATTTCTTTGGTGTCTGATTTGTGCCCTGTCCTCTATGAGGCATGGTAGTCAGTAGGGATACAGCGGTAAACACGAAAGTCACTTGAGGACTCAAGGAGAAGTCTGATTTATTCTGACTCTGACACTGAGAATTTCCATAGACTTGATGCAGTCTATGGGTTGCTTTTTAATCATGACAGTTTTATAATGTGTGAGATTAGACACCTGCTGAGGCGTTTTATGATCATTTGTAAACGTCTTCCTGATGAGAGGGAGTGCTTTCCAAATCCTCATGAGGTTTCACTTAGAAATAAAAGCTTAGTGGTTACTAAGTTCTTAAGATGTGCAACAAAGCACTTCACAGATTATTTTATTTAAGACCATGACAACCCGACCCCACAAGGAAATAAATATTATTATCTGCGTTTTTATAGATTAGGAACCTGAGGCTTAAACAGATTGAGTAATTTGGCTGAGGTTGCACAACAAATAGTTATGGATCTGGAATTTGAACCCAAGTCTTCCTGATTCTAAAGCCAGTGCTCTTATCCACTGCAAATCATAATATAAATAACACAAAATGACTCATCTCTATGACTTAATTACATGCCAAGCATCTGCACGTATATCATCATAACAGAAGGACCATGATATGGAGTATAAAAAAAGATAGACCCTAATAACACTTTAGCTCTAGAATTACACTGAGACTTTAAAAAACATGGAAACAAAAGATAGATATGTGAGAGTTTGCTGGTGTTTCTGCTGCACTCCACAGAGGATGGTGGTGCTGAGATAAAATATGCAAAGTTGGGACTTTGCTATTATATGGCACTGTTAGCTACGCTGTCATCTGTGGTCACCTGGCATGAAGTGCCATTTAACACAAGGCACTGGAAGACCCAAGGCCTGTTCCTAAGAAACAGCATGAAAGACATGAGGAATTCAAAAACTAGGGGTGAAGTTGATGCTTCTAATGGTATCAGCAGCTTAAGGAAGGAAAATGGCCAGGTCCGGTGCCTGTAGCTCAGTGGGTAGGGCGCCAACCACATACACTGGAGCTTGTAGGTTTGAACTCAGCCCAGGCTTGCCAAACAACAATGAGAATTACAATAAAAAAATAACTGGGCATTGTGGTGGATGCCTATAGTCCCAGCTACTAGAGAGGCTGAGACAAGAGAATTGCTTAAGCCCAAGAGTTGGAGATTGCTGTGAGCTGTGACGCTACAGCACTCTACTGAGGGCAACATAGTGAGACTCTGTCTCAAAAAAAAAAAAAAAAGAGAGAGAGAGAGAGAATGGCCAGACTTCAAAATCTCAAGCAGCTGGAAATGGTTCTAATGGTTATACATATTTATATAGTTGCATGTGCCTATGTATCAATAGTTATATATAAGAACTATATATATACATAATCTCTGTGTTTTTTTCCTTAAGCTGTTTTTTTATTACACTCAAGGTATTAAGACAAGTACAAAATAAGCTTGTAATTAAGATACTGTATCAGTCAAAAAAATGCTCTAAGCTATGTCAAGGAACTAAAACCCAGGTATTCTCATGATTATTTTTAAGGAATGCCCTATCTATTGTGCAGCAGGGCTGATAGACCTCCAAATCGGTGCTGAGATTGCTGAAAATCAAATAACTTAAATCCTGTGGATTGTCTAATCGCAGTATTAGTTGAAGAACAAGCCTCTCCAGGTTCTTTATGTTCAAGTTAGGGCACTGAATGGGAAAATGCAGGCCCCTGAGGATTAGAGTATTCATATATGGGAGAACTGGAAAAGTTTGGAATATAGAAGGCGTCCCACCCTCCTTGAGGATCCCTTGCCAACAGGAGATAAGACTTTTCTTGCCTTGCTCAAGGACTCTGTAACGATGGAGTGAGCATTATTTTCTTTGTGCCATACCTCCTCCATCCTTTGTTGTGTCTGTCTGTCTAGCTCTAGAATACATCTACCTATCACCTGGTTATAGTTATACATATTTATATGGTTCCATGTGCCTGTGTATTCCCTGTGGGAAACAAGCTCTAAAAACAAAATCAAAGAAGAGAGATACCATCAGAATTGTATTGTAGGATTCACATCAATCAAATTATAGGATTATGTTAATTCTTCATGATAAACTTTGGAAATGAACTCTGAAGGTGTTAAACCAAAGACAATAGGACGTAATTTGGGGGTCAGGCTGAATTTATTAGGTATGGTGACTCAAGCAGCTGGAAATGGTTCTAATGGTTTTCCCAGTTGAGTGACTGAAACCTGCTTAAATAAAATTGAGATACAAAAATTCCTTGAGGCCAGGCACAGTGACTCATGCCTGTAATCCTAGCACTTTGGGAGGCCAATGTGGGAAGACTGCTTGATGCCAGGAGTTTGAGAGTAGTGTGAGCAAGGGCAAGACCTTGTCTCTACAAACTAAGAAAAATGAGCTGGGCATTGTGGCAGTAACCTGTAGCGACCTGGTAGGCTGAGGCAGTAGGATCCCTTGAGCCCAGGAGTTTGAGGTTGTAGCGAGCCACGCTGACCCTATTGCACTCTAGCATGGGCAACAGAGTGATACCCTATCTCAAAAACAAAGCAAAATAAAAAATCCTTTAATATAATCTCAAGGAAGAACTCCAAATAGTTGAGTGCTAAAAATTGTAGAATGAATTGACATTCAGCCTATTATATAGGCTGCAGTCTCATCTGGGTCCAGAAGATACTCACTCCCTGGTGAGGGGGATGCCAGCACTGAAAACAAATGAATAAACATTGTCCTGGCCATTCTACGTAGCCTAGGGATGTGTCAGGTGCACAAACTCCTGATTTCATTCTCCAATGGACTCACAAAGGGAATACCAAAGTCCTAGGGCAGTAGTATCACAGGCCAAGTTGTGGATAGCAATAAAGTGGGATTGGTAAACTGAATGAGCCCTCAAAGGATCTTTGTTAGAGGACATTTGAGTATTTGGTCCCTAGAATGAAAATAGGTGGCCAGCCCATTAAGAGTGTACTTGATCTAAATAACCCCAAACTAAATCGGGTGAACAGAAACGTGCTCTGAGCTTGATGATAAACATGCAGGGCCACTTGCTTGATTCCCGAGCCTTAGTCGTTGCCATGACCCAGAGTTCCTTCCCTGAAGAGGAGGCTAGACACTGTGGGAGGAGGACCCCGCAACACCACCACAAGTATGTGCTCTGTGCATCTTCCTCTGGGCATTCCCAAGGACACCTGCAGTCACTGATCAGGATAAGTGCAGTCTGAAAAGGCAAATTCCTAGTTGTTTAGGGGGGACTGTTGAAAAATGGCTCTAAACTCTAATTTCTGGATGAATTTTTTTTTAAAATGAAATGTGGGTTTTTTTGTTTGTTTTTTTTTTTTTTAGTTTTTGGCCGGGGCTGGGTTTGAACCCGCCACCTCCAGCCTATGGGAACCAGAGCCCTACCCTTTTGAGCCACAGGCTCCACCCTAAATGAATGTGTTTTAGATGACAGAACAGAATCATTCTTTTATTTCCTTTAGTCTTAGCTCCCATGTTACCAGTCCAAATTGCAAACACCTCCCCCTCTAGAACTCCCTATCCTTCCTAGATTTGTTTTTATACCATAGAACATGTTGCCTTCTGACGTAGCATATGATTTCTTTATTGATTTCATTTATTGTCTGTTTCCTCTTCTTTTGAAACATAAGCCCCACATGGGCAGAAATTTTTATCTGTCTTGTTCCTTCCTATATCCCAAGTAGCAAGGACAATGCCTTACAAATGTGGTTGGCCCTCAAAAATGTTTATTGAATAAATAAAAATAAGAAAGTTTTGATCTGAGTTTTCCTTGCTCAGGCCCAATGGGGCATTAAGCCCATACTATATTTAGGTCCTTGTGGCCTAAAAGCATAAAGAGATAGATAAATTTAGACACTGAAAAAAACTCCGTTCATAACTCTTTGCTGTAGCAAGAACTATTACAGCAGGAAGGGCCACATTCAGAGTCCTTGGAGCACATTCCCTGTCTCCCTGGGTACCAACAAATCATGCAAAGACAACACCCCATCCCTGAGGGAACACAGAGGTTAAGAATCATCACAACAAACTTAAAGATGCAGGAATAATGGTTCTTTTCACATGGCTGTTTAACTCACCTGTATAGTCAATGAAGCTGACAGATGTCTTGAAAAAGTTATGTCATCAAAATTTAGTTCACTCTCAGGAGAGGCAGCAAGAGAGGGAGCCTGTACCCATGAGATTCAGTTATTATGTATACATTACTCAGATGAAGTAGCTGGCCTTAGAGAATGGTGGGGTGATCTGTTGAAGACTTAATGATACACGCGCTTGCAACCCAAAGCTAGAATAGATGGATTTGGGAACCAAGAGGTGGAAGAGAGTGGACATTTCACTACTACTTCTGATGATTCACTGTAAAATGTTTACTTTGTATCCCAGCCACACTGGGCTCTGGCATAGAGGTCCAAGTACCCAGGGGAAGAAGGCTTTCACTAGAGGTCAAACATTGGTTTTGCACAATTATAAGCTGAAAACATCTCGCGGCCAGTCCAGGCTTCTCATACCCTTGGGTAACAGTTCAGAAAGTTATTACATTCCTTTCTGTAGTGAATACTCCAGACTACAAAGGGAAAGTAAGGGTGCCACTAAATAAAGGGGAAGGAAAGGGTATGCACTAGTTCTTGAGGATACATTGGGTCCCTTCTGATAGTACCTTGGCAGTGGTGAAAATTATAGAAACCCCTATATAATGCAAGACTATTCAGAGCTCACATCTTTCAGGGCTGACGGTTTGAGTTGTCCCTCTGGGTTAAGAATCCCAGTAGTGTCAGGTGAAGACAAAGAATACGGAACGTATAATAGGAGGAGAAAAATCATAACATTTACCCTGGCCTGATGATTCACAATATAAATAAGGATTATTTTCTCCTTTCCTGAGTCAGGTGGTAACTATACATTTTAACTCATTTCCCTTTTCTTCTCAATTCTCTTTTCCCTACTGTTTAATATAGCCTCTTAAATTAATCTGGGAATTAATTTTAAAGCTTGGTCCATACATCACGGAATATTGAGATAGGATGATGATGAAACTAGAAGAGAAATTCACATCATACTAGATCTTGACTTGGGACTCAATGCAATTATCGATGAGACTTTGGATTGACCCATTTGGGGAAGGATGTGAAAATACTTTCCATTGTACTGGAGCTTACTTTTCATGCCAGTTAGAATCTTATTTCCTTCTAAGATTCTTTTTCTGTCTCTCTCTCCAAACCTCTTCCTTCCTTTTATTTCTTCTATTTTTCCTTTCTTCTTTCCATTTTTGGAAATTTGAGTATGGGAAGAAGATTGTATGCTGATACTGAGTGAAGTGGTGAAATACAGAACTGGGAAGATGCTCGTAATTTTATTTTTTTGCCACTTAGTATCTGAACTCTTTTTCTATATTTGGAGAACCTCACTCATTGTGAGGCAGGGCCTGCTACTTACTTAGCTGAAAATATAAAATGCTTTTTTTTTTTTTCAGATTCCACATACCTATGTGAGAGCTGTCAAATCAGATGCATCTCCCAAATCAAAATTTTGGAAACTAGCAACACAAATACACAAGGTCATGTGTTCTTTTTCTTGCAGTTTTTGGCCAGGGCTGAGTTTGAACCCACCACCTCTGGCATATGGAACCGGCCCTTATTCCTTTGAGCTACAGACATCTTCCAAGGTCATGGTGTTCTGTGACAGATGCCAACTGTGCCACTTTCCTAAAGCAGGAAGGGCATTAGCACTAGTGGTACACTCCTGTACCCAGAAATGTCAGTGGTAGCGTTGGTGTCAGTGCTGGGAGTGATTTGGTGTGCTGTTTTCTGACTAGTTGTCTCCAGAGCAACAGTATACTAGAGTAGGCTGAATGAACTTATAGCTCATTGTTAAATTATCAGAAATGTTTGAACCAGTTTTTAAAGGTAATACTATTAAATTAAAAATAAAGTACATAAACTAACAAATAAATTAAAAATATTAAACTTCATTATTTCCCTTTTTACTGTTATCTATGATGTAAGATATTATTGTTCCTTTATGGTGCTTCTCTTCCAAAATCCATGTTCAGTGGCATCACATTGGGAGCTTGATATTGGCTGTGGTGGGAGTATTTACACCACAGAAATTGGCAAACAACCACAAATCAGGGTTTGATTTATTATTCTTTTGATTGTTTGGAGTTTAAGTGATGAAGAAATGTTAATAACATCAAACCTAAATGTATATCATGTCTACATCCATTATGTGTAAAAAACACAAAATTAAGAAAACACAGGCTGGGCATGGTGGCTCATACCTGTAATGCTAGCACTTGGGAGGCTGAGGTGGGTAGATTGCCTGAGCCCATGGGTTCAAGACCAATCTGAGAAAAGAGCAAGACCCCATCTCTAAAAATTAGCCAGGCACTGTGGCAGGTGCCTATAGTCTCAGCTACCTGGGAGGCTGAGGCAAGAAAATCACTTGAACCCAAGAGTTTGAGGTTGCTTTGAGCTATGATGCCATAGCCCTCTACCAAGGGTGACCAAGTGAGACTCTGTCTCAAAAAAGGAAACACATTTTTCCTTAAGAGCTAATTTCACTGCCTGAAAGCCTCACTCTTGGATCTTTTCAGAGATTTTAAAAGCAATATATTATCCTTTTTAAAAATCTTTTTCTCTTGACTAGCCTATAAAAATTAAAGAAAAACTTTTCTGAATAAATCAGTAGAGTGTGTTTCTAAGGACTGAGAAAACCAGTGCATGTACTACTTCATTTGTAACAAGACAGGTATCTTTTCAGTAATATGTGATAAAATTAGTCTTAGGACAAAATTCTGTCTTTCATTCAAAAGCTAAGCTTGTAACAAGTAACAAGCACAGTCAATCAGTGGTCTAATTCTTATTTAAACATTTTGATCTTGGAGCTTGGTGTCTGTAGCACAGTGGTTATGGT
>CAUYQV010125759.1:0-13881 GCA_963574575.1 Galagoides demidoff
AATAACCACCATGACTTTGATGAAAGCTCAAACGCCCCCTGGCCAGGCTCCTGTGAGTTCCCATGGTTGGAGCATGGCTTGTATCCCTGGGGATTACAGCTCTCCACAAATTTGCTGTGGCTGAACCAAGAAAAAGAAGGCATACACCAGCGGTGTATATAGTCTTCTTTTTTCTCTGCCACCCATTGGAAGAATGAGAGTTATCTTCGGCCACACATTAAATACACAAACACTAATGAAAGCTGACTAACAACAACAAAAAAAAGCTCTGCATACTTTTTGTAATATCCAATACAACAGATAAGAAAAAAAAACAAACCTCACAAAATCAGCATGCAGCCTACCGGCAGCAGGTTGGGTGGCAGATTTCTGTAGAAATTACGATGCCATGAAAGCATTTGAGGAGATGAAGAAGGGTGTATCTTTCAGAGTGCAAAGTGATTTGGGAATGTGAAGAATTTCTTTGGACTGAGTTCCATGTAAGTTTGGCACTGACCTGTGTTCCTGAACTATGAAACATGAATATGTAGGGTAAGGAATAGTTTCTCTTCATAAATAAACAGTTAATGAATTAATTTAAAAAAAAACTGGGCTGACACAACACTTGTTATCCTCATCTGTGCAATGGAACTAATTATAGGATTCACTCATAGAGTTGTTGGAGGATTAAGTGAGGTAACATATGTAAAGAATGATAAGTACTCAATGTTAGTTGTTATTGATGATGAGGTTATTTTAATCAGGCTAGTTAGAATTCTAGGTAAGGGGTAATAGATGTGAGTTTTCATGGTACATTGTAATCAGCCACCTATAAATTACCTTTCTTCAATTCCAGAGAATGAAAACAATATTCCTTTCTAGCTGCCTCCTTCACAGAAAAAATACACGGTAATGGATCGTGTCCTGAGCACCTACAAAGCCTTGGAGAAATACAGAAGATTCTGCAACCATTTCTCTCTTCCAGTCTTTCTCCTTGCCGTTCTGAGAAAGCTGTTCTGTGGGGCAGTGGAGAGGCACGCAAGTCGTCACTCATTCGTTCAGACCCACACGGTTGTCTGGCAATTTAAGAATTCAGTGTTGAGCTGGAAAGAACAGAACAGAATCTGGATTTGCTTGTTTTCCAGATTCAAATGAACAGCTCACACTATCTATGGGAGATTATGGGAGTGGTTCATTGAGATGGCAATATATGTGTCGTCTAAGGAACGGACAGACTATCTTGCTGAGGATTAGCAGCACCATTAGCCTCTGAGAGCTTTCTTCAGAAGGAGGTGCTTCCTCAAAATGTACTTGAAAGGCTGTTGTGGCTGCTGCTCACCTTAGACTTGACCCCCAGCCTTGCCCCAAAGATCCTATTCTGCCTGTGGTTCTGTTAGGTCCCGTAACTTCATTTCCATGGCAACCCTCATGCCAACCTTGAGGACCTGCTGACCAAGGGCAAGTCACGGGAGCAGGTGAACATTCTTGTTAGTATCTCAGAGTAGCAGATCATTCATGAGCAGAGCATGACTGTTGACTAAATCATCCGGTCCCATCTATACCTTGTGACATGAGCATGTGCTTCTATTCTGTCCTGCCTGATTTAAAATGCTTTAGGAATGATGTAACTTGGCAATTGAATCCTCAATCAAAACTCTTTTACATGATAATCTCGGATCAACAAAGAGTAATTCCAATCAATCCATGAATGTAATGTTTCTCCCATGTTGATTCCATAATAAGTATTCACTAATAGAGGTGTTTTTCAGGTTACTGAAATGAGTTCACAAACTTTAGGTAGGTCAGGACCCAGCCAGCTTATCTGTGTCAGATGCTGTTTTGATAAATGCCATTGCAAAAGGGTCACACATTACTTCCTGTTCTCATTGCAAGGATGATCAAAAACATTTTGATCATTGTTAACCAGAGAAGTCCACATCAGATTTAATCTAGTTACATTAATGCCATTAGGGAGCAGTTCTTCAATGTTTTTAAATCTCCCTTATCTTTCTAGATAGTTAAAATAATATAAGACCCACCTTATTAATATGCAGGATGACCACAAAGTCCATTATCTATTTTAAATTGCACATAAACTGTATGGCCACCCTGTAGTTTGAATTATATTTGTATTGATTCTTCCTTTCATTTTATGCAAACTGCTCTGACAGTTGTACCAAAACGACTTCGAGGCCTTTCTGACGACCATACTAACCCTGACCCTAACCTGGGCGATTTCATCTCATCACATTGCTTCACATCTTACTATAGTTTAAATACTGTAAGCTGATGCCATTTTTACTTCCAATCTCAATTACTCTTGAGTAAAGAACCTAGTTCCAACTGTGACTATACATCAAAAATTCCTCCTTGGCTGTTCTGACAGCACTTGAAACTCAAAATGTTTAAAACCAAATGCATTATCTTCTTCCCCTTCAACCCACTGTATCCACAATCCAATCTGAAACAACAGAAATCTGCTGATCTTTCATCTGTAACCACTCTATTTAATACTGTCAACATCAACACAGGCAACCCAAGCTAGAAACCCAAGTCCTCACCAACTCATTTCTTTTTCTGTACTCCTGTCTCATCTAATTAGTAACCAAAGCCTGTTGGTGCTTCCTTCCTGCATTTATTCTCTCCTCCCCATTCCCACCACCACTGATTAACGTGACCCTCACCATCCCAAGTATTTCTCTTTTCCAGTCCATCCTTTATAATAATTAGAATGTAATCACTTCATTTTTCTGCTCAGCATCCTTCAAAGACTACCCATCTACAGAGATCTTTAGACCCCTTCACCTGCCCCTTGGACTCTGCTTTCAGCCACTGAGCAGCCCTTGGTGCTTCTCCCCTGCATTCAGCTACTCCACCTCCACCAACATAACATAGCCACTGTCTGGGCCTGGGCTCTCTCATGCACCTTTGGCATAGAAATCACTTCTGCTGCTGCTGTTATTGTTATATTATATTTTATCTTACTTATTTAATCTTTTAGAGATAGGGTTTCACTATGTTACCTAGGCTGGTCTTAAACTGCTAGCCTCAAGCAATCCTCCCACCTCAGGTCCTGAAGGACTTAGATTACAGGTGTGAGCCATGCCTGACCTGTTGCTGTTATCTTTCTTTCCTTCTTTCTTTTTCTTTCTCCCTCCCTCCCTCCCTCCCTCCCTTCCTTCCTTCCTTCTTTCCTTTCTCTTTCTAACATTCTTCTCATTTTGTCACCCTAGGTAGAGTGCTATGGCACCACAGCTCACAGTGACCTCAAACTCTTGGGCTCAAGCAATCCTCTTGCCTCAGCCTCCAAAGTAAGAACTACAGGCTCCTGCCACAATGCCCGGCTATTTTTTAGAGACCGGGTCTTGCTCTTGCTCAGTCTGGTCTCAGCTCATAAGTTTAAGCAATCCACCCTGCCTCGGCCTCTCAGAGTGCTAGAATTACAAGCGTGAGGCACTGCCCCTGGCCCCTGTTACTGCTGTTTCTTCTGAAAATAGTTCAAGGCCCAGTCTCAGAGTCCCTAGTGTCAGCAGGAACAAAAAAAAACAGCTCTTTCCTTTATGGTTCCACAGATGATTGCATTCCACTATCACACAGCTATTCAAATTTATTGAGGGCTGTAGTTAGGGAGTAATCCTCTTTGCAGCCCCAGAACCTAGCACATGTAGGCATTCAGTAAATAACCATGGATTAAACTGAGTTGAATTTTGATAGCAACAGTCTTCTGCTTCCAAAAGTTCCTGTAAAAATATGACCCAGGCCTTATATTTTAAAGTACCATTATTCTGATGTTTGGTCTTTTGTTGACAACTAAGTGCACCAAAAGTCCTACATGGATCCGGGCCATTCTCTGGCCAATATAAATGGTATTATAATCTTATTAACCATCTATATTGCATGGAACCTGATTAATTTGCCTCACCAACTCAAAATGTTTAAAACCAAACCCATTATCTTCTTCCTCTTCAATCCACTGTATCCACAATCCCATCTGAAATGACAAAAATCTGCTTATCTTTTATCTGTAACCACTATTTTTTTTTGAAAGTTTTACTATATCATCCTCACTAGAGTGCTACGATGTCATAGCTCACAGCAACCTCAAATTCTTGGGCTTAAGCAACTCTTTTGCCTCAGCCTCCCAAATAGATGGGACTACAGGTGACTGCCACAATGCCTGGCTATTTTGTTGTTGTTGTTGTCATTGTTGTTTAGCAGGCCTAGGCTGGGTTTGAACCCACCAGTGCATGTGGCTGGCACCCTAATCACTGAGCTACAGGTGTCGAGCCTGTAACCCCTAAATTTAACACCATCATCATTAATGCAGGCAACCCTGAGTTGTTTTAATAAAAATTGTTTCAATAAAAATTAAAACAACAAAGCACAGGTAAAGCTCTCTCAAGAAGAGCAATGATGCACTTAACCTTTGCTGCCCTTGCTCCTTCCTAAACTATGCCTTCTGTATTCTTAATTATTGTCTCTGCTGCCTTAGAGTACCTAGAACAGAAAAATAGTGTATAACTGTGATAAGTATTAAATTCTGAGAGGTGGCACGGAGTAATTTGTGAATAATCATTGAATCAATATTTTACAAACCATCAAATTGTTATTTTAGTTCCCTTGTCTCAAAATGTTTGAATGCTCTATTTTTCCCATTCACATTAAAAAATAACAATTTATGTCATTTGAATGGTAACAAAGAAGTAACTGTCATTTTTTTTATTACATGTGAACCCCTTAAGCAAAAAGTATTATCTTTAAAAACTTGTTCAGAATTGGTACTTTTGTATTTACATCTATCTCATGAATTATATTACTTTTTTTTTAATTATTTGAGACAGGGTCTCAAGTCACCCTGGGTAGAGTGCTATGACATCACAGTTCACAGCAAACTCCAATTCTTGGGCTTAAGCGATTCTCTTGCCTCAGCCTCCCAAGTAGCTGGGACTACAGGCGCCCACCATAACACTCAGCTATTTTTTGGTTGTAGTTGTCATTGTTGTTTGGCAGGCCCGGGCAGGATTCAAACCCACCAGCCTCAGTGTATGTGGCTGGCGCCCTAATCACTCAAGCTACAGGCACTGAGCCTACATTACTTTTTAAGAAATGTTTTTATAGGTTAATATGCTAAATTCTTGCTCTAATAACAGTTATTGATTAATGTTTATAGAGATACCAATGATCTCACAAGGGGATGCCGATTATTACTAAATATCCATGGAGGACAATGATGCTGTGTATGCCTAGAGAATTAGGAACACTGTCTTGCTCAATCAATTTGCAGTCAATGAGCTCATCAGCTAAATCTGATGGGCTGACAGAGAAGGCAAACATGAGGAAGGAACAATGACACACTGAGACAGTATGTTGGCTGCTCAGAGCAATCAGACCAGGAAGGGCATGAAGCCAAGTCCAGAGATGCAGGCCAGACTCCAAATGAGCTCTAGCTAATGACAAGACAATATCTCTCATTTTCAACCCCACTTAATTTATAAAAACAAGAGGATGTGGCCATTGTGGTATGTTCCCCAAGCACTATTTATTTAACTGAGGCTTGCACAGCTATAGAATTCCACAGGCAGACAGTCAAAGGAGGACCCTGACCTTACTCTCAGAGACATGAGTTTTAGAGGTAGCCACACAAATCCAAGAACTTGTTAGTTTTCCACATTTAGTCAAGAGGTCTAGAAAAGGAACTTTTCTCTCACCAAAAATGACACCCTGATTTAGATTCTATCCTAGATCTGATTTGGAAAAATCCTTTAACCTCTCAATACCTCACTGGGGAAATAATGGTTCAAAAAAATCCTTATCTAGGATTTATGTTAATATAATTGTGCAGATCCAATCACATAAGTTATTTAAGAGTCTATTAAACTTTAAAGTGTTAAATAGAGGTAAAAGCAAACAGTGGTGAGGCATCTATGTTTCATTCTTCTTTCAATCCTTCATCAAATATTGAGTGAGTAGCTACTGTGCCAGGCCACTGTTCCCAGTGACCCAATGGGCATATATATCCTCCAAGAGCCCTCTTTCTAGAAGGTAGATTCAGACAATAAACATGTAACTGAGGACATTGTATGTTATGTGGGAAAGTGATAAGTGCTATGGAAGGAAAAAAAAATAGAGCCTGAGGAAGGGGTTGGGAGCACAGTGGAGGCTTTGATATTTTTTAAGAAGTAAGAACTTAACTTTGGAGGGAAGGCCTCGAAGTGAGGAAGTGAGACATGTGGGCTTGTAGAGGAAGAGTTTTGGGCAGAGGGGTCCAGAACAACAAGAAAACAGAGGGAGTAAGAATGCAGGTAGATGGAGACATCAAAGATATAGTCACCTGACTCCAATTTCAAAAAGTTCCTTTTAGATACTGTGTTAGGAACAGACTTTAGAGCAAGTCTGGGAAGCATGGGACCAGTCAGGATGCTATGGAGTGGTAATGGCTTGGACCAAGGTGAAAGTGGTGGGAATATTGAGAAGTGGTCAGTTACTGGTTGTGTTTGAACATGGAACCATCAGGATTTCTGGATGGATTAAAGGTACAGTAGAGGGTGAGAGAGAGAAGAGAGTAGTCAAAGAAGATATAAAGGGCTTGGGCATGGGCCAGCAGAAGACAGAGATAACAGCAACAGCGATGTGCTGGTACCACAGGGAGCAGGAACTTCTCTCCCTTTCTGCTGCTTGGTGCCAGGGCATCTTTATACAAGTGTAAACTATACGTAGAGGAACAAAACTGATATGATCCTACTTGGCGACTCCTAGGAGGGACTGGCCACTTAGACAACTTTATCTCTTTGGATTTTAATTCCCCCAGTTGTAACATGAGTTAGGTCAGCTGGATAAGTGTGAAATTCCTCTCTACCTGTTAAATTTAAGAATGCAGTTACTGCAACTGATTCATGCTCTCCTCAAAATTTCTTTCTGTTATATTTTTTCTTGAAAAGAAATGTCTCAATAAAAAAAAAAAAAATCCAACCTGGGCTTGGTGCCCATAGGTCAGTGGTTAGAGTGCTGGGCATATACACTGAGGCAGGCAGGTTCAAACCTGGCCCAGGCATACTAAGCAACAATAACAACTGCAACAAAAAAAATAGCCCACACTGTGGTGGGTGCCTGTAGTCCCAGCTATTTGGGAGGCTGAGGCAAAAGAATCGCTTAAGCCCAGGAGTTTGAGGTTGCTATGAACTGTGACATCATGGTACTCTACTGAGGGCAACATAGTGAAACTCTGTCTAAAAAAAAAAAATCCAACCTGGCTGGGTGGTGTGGTCCATGCCTGTAATCCTAGTACTCTGGAAGGCTGAGGCAGGTAGACTGCTTGAGGGCAGGAGTTCAAGATCAGCCTGAGCAAGAGTGAGATCCCATCTCCTCTAAAAATAAAACAATTAGCTGACCATTGTGGTAGGTGGCTATAGTCCCAGCTATTGGGGGGCTGAGATAAGAGGACTGCTCAAGCCTAAAAGTTTGAGGTTGCTATGACCTAGGATACCACAGCACTCCACCCAGGGTGACAGAGTGAGACTCTGTCTCAACAAAAAATAAACAAGGAAAGAAAATCCAATCTCAGAAACTGTTCTTATTGGTTTAAAACAAAATTATTTTGTGACAAAGTTTGATCCTCAAAAAACCATTTATGGAGCGGCAGAACAAGATGGCAAAGCAGAAGGATCATTCAGCTGAACTCTCCTAGAACAACTGGGGAAAAAGAGAGAACCCAACCATACCTGGTTCAGGGACCTTACCCAGAGTTGTAGCTAAGGAAGCATAGTGAGGAGGTGGTGAGCTGAATACAGCATATGATCTGGAGTGGTGGAAATCTGACAAATTAGGCAAGTGATTGGGATCAGCTGGCCCCCATAGCAGCCTGGATGGGAAGAAGTCTTTCCAAAGTTTTCAGTTGTTGGGGAAGCTATGTGTTGAGTGGCAAGCTTGGAAGAGTGGGCATACTCAAGCAGTATACAGCAACCAAATTTAAATCCCAGTTGGAGTGGATTTGCCATAGGTTTGGTAATTAGCAAGGTAGCCATACTGAGAAGGTTGTGAGAAGGTCTTAGCAGGGGCCTAAAGCATGGCCATCTTAATTTTGCCAGTTCTGAGTGATCAGAACTCCACTCTTGGGACAGGCTGAAGGACTCCTATACCCCATGGGAACTGGAGTCATGGGGCACTGTGAGACCCATCCCTGAATGATTCTTATGAGCTTTAAGATCCCAACCTGGCAAGGTCTGAATGCTTATGAAACAATCAGGTGATCACTGAAGGCAACTAAGTTAGGAATAAGGACCACAGAGATTGCTCGCTATGCTCTCTGTCTCCTAAAAAATCCACAGAGGCACTTGTCCCAGCAACATATTGAAATATACTGTCATCAATAACAAGGACATGTGTTTGAAACAAAGGAGGCAGTGAGAAGGAAAAACGAGGACAAGGAGATGAACAAGAAGAAAGAACACAAGAAGAGGAACCAACAGAAAAATTCAGGCAACATGAAAAACCAAAACAGAGGAACTCCCACAAGGGACCATGAGGTAACTACTAAAAAAGACTATACCTACAAAGAATTAATGGACTTGAAAGAATAAGAATTTAAAATATGGATTATAAAGACAAAAAAAAGAATGAGTGAGAAAATGGAAAGACAAAACTAAATGTCAGAGGAGAGATATGTAGAATATAGAAAGGACATGGCAGAGTTTAAGGAAATGAAGGAGACCATCAGGGAATGTAAAGAGGCAGTAGAAAATATCAAAAATAGGTTTGACCATAAAAAAGAAAGAATCTCAGAGTTAGAGGATAAAGTTTTATGTTAACCCAGGTAGTAATAGAGGCATAAAAGAAGAGAGAGAAAGCAGAACAGGCACTTAGAGACTCCACAAAGCATTCAAACATATGAATAATAGGGATTCCTGAAGGGGAAGGAGATTGTCCCAAAGGAATGGAAGCCCTATTTGAGACTACCATAAATGAAAACTTCATGAGTTTTACTAAAGACCCTGACACACTCCTTTCATGTGGATATCGAACCCCAGGTTATCTCAACTCAAACAAAGCCTCCCTAGAACACATTCTAATGAAACTGTCCAACGTCAAGATCAAAAAAAAAAAAAAATTTGCAAGCAGCCAGGAGTAAGTGCCAACTGACCTACAGAGGCAAAGGCATTAGGATGACAGCAGACTTTTCAACTGAAATTTACAAGCCAGAAAAACACAGTAATCCACCTTCAATATGTCTTTTTTTTCTTTTGAGACAGTCTCACTTGTTGCCCTTGGTAGAGTGCTACAGCATCATAGCTCACAGCAAATTCAAACTCCTGGACATAAGTGATTCTCTTGCCTCAGCCTCCCATGTAGATGGGACCACAGAGGCTCACCACAATGCCCACCTATTTTTAGAGACAAGGTGTTACTCTGACTAAGGCTGGTCTGGAACTCATGAGCTCAGGCAATCCACCCACCTTGGCCTCCCAAGTGCTGAGATTACAGGAATGAGCCACCATGCCTGGCCAGACACTTTCAATACTCTTAAACAAAACAATTTTCATCCCAGAATTCTGTATCATGCTAAACTAAGCTTCAAAATTGATGAAGAAATCACATCTTTTGAAGATATACAAGCACTGAGGAAATTCACCACAAAATCAGCTCTATAACAAATACTTAGACCTATTCTCAACACTGTCCACCACAATGGACCACCACCAAAGTAAATGGCCAGAAGTTAAAGGTCAAAGTTTACCTTCCACAATGGTGCAAAGGATAAAACTACACAATAGACTTTCAGAAAATAAGATGAATAGAACTTTACCACACCTATCAATTCTCTCAGTAAATGTCAATGGACTGAATTCATCATTGAAGAGGCACAAGCTGGCTGACTGGATAAAAAAACATGAGCCATCCATATGCTGTCTCATGGAGACACATCTATCCCTGAAGGACAAATCAAGACTCAGGGTTAATGGATAGAAAACAGTACTTTGAGCAAATGGAAATCAGTAAAAAGGAAGAGTTGCAAAATTATTTTCAGATACAAGCAGACTTAAAGCAACTAAAATTAAGAAAGACAAAGATAGAAACTTTGTACTGGTAAAAGGAACCATACGACAAGAAGACATTTCAGGGTGGCGCTTGTGGCTCAAAGGAGTAGAGCACCTGGCCCATATACCCAAGGTGGTAGGTTCAAACCTGGCCCTGGCCAAAAAACACTGGAAAAAAAAATGAAGAAGAAGAAGAAATTTCAATTTTAAATATTTATGAACACAACTTAAATGCTCCCAGATTTATGAAACAGACCTTGATGGGTCTAAGCCAGGTGTCCTCAAATTATGGTCCATAGGCCACATGTGGCCCTCTGAGGACATTTATCTGGCCCACTGGGTGTTTTTGCTGCCACTGTCTGTCCTGCTTAGCAGCCACCTCATCCTGGGGCCTGCAGTCCTGCCTTCCAACGGTCTGAGGGACAGTGAACTGGCCCTCTGTTTAAAAAGTTTGAGGACCCCTGGTCTAAGCAATATGATAACCCATAATACCATAAGAGTTGAGGACTTTAACACCCTTCTGACAGAACTGGACAGATCCTCTAAACAGAAACTAAATAAAGATATAAAGGGCTTAAATGTGACCCTAGAACAAATGGGATTAAGAGACATATACAGAATACACGATCCCAAAGCTAAAGAATATACATTTTTCTCATCAGCCCATGGTACATACTTCAAAACTGACCACATCCTAGGATACAAATCAAACTTCGGCAAAATTAAAAGAATGTAAATTATACCTTTTATCTTCTCAGACCTCAAGGCAATAAAGGTGGTGGAACTCAACTCCAACAAAAATGTTCATCCTCACACAAAGACTTGCAAATTAAACAACCCCATGCTGAATGATGTTTCAGTTTGAAAAGAGATAAAAGAGGAAATTGTTAAATTTCTCGAACATATAACAATAATGAAGACACAAGTTACCAAAACATGTGGCATATAGCAAAAGCAGTCTTATGAGGGAAGTTTATCACGTTAGATGCCTGCATTGGAAAAACAGAGAGCACATCAACAAAATCATGAACCATTTTATGGAATTGGAAAAAGAAGAACAATCTAATCCCAAACCTAGCAGAAGAAAAGAAATAACCAAAATTAAATCAGAGATTAATGACATTGAAAACAAAAGAATCATTCAGAAATTAATGAAGCAAAATGTTGGTTTTTTGAAAAAATAAATAAAATTGATAAACATTTGGCCAGATTAACTAGGAACAGAGAAGTAAAGTCTCTAATAACCTCAACTAGAAATGATAAAGGGGAAATAACAAAACAGATGCCACAGAGATACAAGAGAACATCTCTGTGTACTACAAGAAGCTTTATGCCCAGAAAGTGGACAATGTGGAGGAAATAGATCAATACCTGGAATCACACCCTTTCCCTAGACTTAATCAAGAAGAAATAGATCTCTTGAACAGACTGATTTCAAGAATTGATATCAAAGAAAAAATAAAAAATCTCTCCACAAAAAAATGCCCTGGTCCAGATGGCTTCACACCAGAATTCTATCAAACCTTCAAAGAAGAGCTTATACTGCAGAAACTATCCAAAAAAATTGAGAAGGAAGGAATTTTTACCAACATGTTCTATGAAGCAAACATCATCCTGATACCAAAACCAGGAAAAGGCCCAACTAAAAAGGAGAACTTCAGACTAATTTCACTAATGAATATAGACGCCAAAATTCTCCATAAAATCCTAGCCAACAGATTACAGCTACATATTAATAAAATCTTTCATCATGATCAAGTAGGTTTCATCCCACGGATGCAAGGATGGCTTATCATACACAAGTCCATAAACGTAATTCACCATATCAAAAGAAGCAAAAACAAAACCATATAAACCTCTCAATAGATGCAGGAAAAGCATTCGATAAAATTCAGCACCCTTTTCTAATTAGAACACTGAAGAATACAGTCATAGGTGGCACATTTCTTAATCTGATTGAAGTCATCTATAAGAAACCCGTAGCCCATATTTTACTGAATGGAGTAAAACTGAAGGCTTTTCTACTTAGAACTGGAACCAGACAAGGTTGTTGTTTATTGCCACTACTATTCAACATAGTGCTGGAAGTTCTAGCCAATACAATCAGGCAAGAGAAGAAAATAAGGGGCATCCAAATGGGGGCAGAGGAGGTCAAATTCCTGCTCTTTGCTGACAATATGATCTTATACTTAGAGAACCTCAAAGACGCAACCACGAGAGTCCTGAAAGTGATCAAAAAATACAGCAATGTCTCAGGATGTAAAATCAATGTCCAAAAATCAGTAATCTTTGTATATGCCAAAAACAACCAAGATGAGCAGCTAATCAAGGACATAATTCTCCTCACAGTAACTTCAAAAAACAAAAAATGAAATACCTAGGAATATATGTAACAAAGGAGGTGAAGGACCTTTACAAAGAAAATTATGAAACCCTAAGAAAAGAAATAGCAGAAGATATTAACAAATGTAAGAACATACCATGCTCTTGGCTGGAAAGAACCAACATTGTCAAAATGTCTATACTTCCCAAAGCAATCTACATATTCAAGGCAATCCCCATGAAAATACAATCATCATACTTTCAAGTTTGGAAAAAATTACTCTTCATTTTATATGGAACCAGAAGAAACCCCATATAGCCAAGGCAATTCTTAGTAATAAAAAACAAAGCAGGCTCGGCGCCTGTGGCTCAATCGGCTAAGGCGCCAGCCATGTACACCTAAGGTGGCGGGTTTGAATCCCCAGCCCGGACCCGCCAAACAACAATGATGGCTGCAACCAAAAAATGGCCGGGCGTTGTGGCGACGCCTGTGGTCCCAGCTACTTGGGAGGCAGAGGCAGGAGACTCGCTTGAGCCCAGGAGTTGGAGGTTGCTATGATGGCATGGCACTCTACCCAGGGGGATAGCTCTGTCTCAAAAAAAAAAAAAACCAAAGCTGGGGGTATCACCCTCCCAGACTTTCAGCTATACTGCAAGTCCATAGCAATCAAAACATCATGGTATTGGCACAAAAATTGAGACATTGACATTTGGAACCGAATAGAAAACCATGAGATGAAACTAACATCTTAGTTCCACTTGATCTTTGATAAACTAAACAAGAACATACACTGGGGAAAAGTAGCACTATTCAACAAATGATGCTGGGAGAACTGGATAACCACATGTAAAAGACTGAAACTAGACCTGCACCTCTCACCACTTACAAAACCTTGATTCAAGATGGATAAAAAGATTGAAATCTAAGACATGAAACAATAAAAATTCTCAAGGAAAGTGTTGAGAAACTCTTGAAGACATCAGCCTGGGGAACGATTTTCTGAAGAAGACTCCTGTATTAATTGCAACAACAACAAAAATAAACAAATGGGACTTAAACTGAAAATATTCTGTACAGCTAAGGAAATAGCCACCAAAGAAGACAAGGAAACAGACAAGCTTCAGAATGGGAGAAGATATTTGCATATTATGAATTGGACCAAAACTTGATATCTAGGATCAAATTAAGCAACAAAAAAAGATCCAACAATCCCTTATATCACTGGACAAGAGACATGAATAGAACCCTCTCTAAAGAAGACCAACGAATGGCTAAGAAACATACGGAAAAATGCTCATAGTCCCTAATCATCAGCGAAATGCAAATCAAAACTAACCCCAGTTAAGAATGGCCCACATCAGAGTCCCCAAAGCTGCAGCTGCTGGCATGGATGTGGAAAGAAGGGAACAATTTTACACTGCTGGTGGGACTGCAAACTAATACAACCTTTTTGAAAGGAAGTATGAAGAATCCTCAAAGAACTCAAATTAGACCTCCCATTTGATCCTGCAATCCCCTTACTGGGCATCTACCCAGAAGAAAAAAAAA
>CAUYQV010125763.1:0-61924 GCA_963574575.1 Galagoides demidoff
TTAGTTATTGTGTTAAGACATTTATACTGGTGGGAAGAAACAGTGATAAGAGCAGGGTCCATCTGCCATGGCCTCCCCTGACCTGAGGGCAGGACCACGTCTCTGCCATGCTGGGACCTCCCTGGCTGTCACGTCCTGGATGGGAATGCCAAGGCTGGTGCTGAGGAAGCACCAACTGGCCTGCAGAGCTTGTCAGCTTCCCTGGGGGAAAATGAGACCCAACAGCAACGGTGTCATGGGCGGGGGACTCTGCCCTAGAGTCCAGGATAGGGACCGCCTGCCCTTTCCCAGTCAGCACCGAGATGGTCCACAGAGTCCCCAGGGTGGAGTCTGGGCATGGTGCCCCTCACTCACTCCTAACAGGAGCCCTGACAAGACACCAGACACCCAACATGCCAGGGATCCCAAAGAAAAGAAGACAGTCTGATCCTCAGAACTTCCTTTTAAAACATGCATAAAAACACAAGACTCTCTGGGAGTTTGGGGAGAAGCTGGGCAGGGAGGCAGGACTTGGCAGCTTGCTGGGTGAGTAAGGGCTTGCAGAGTGAAAGCAGCAGGGGTGTCCCTGGGTGGGGGACACCCAGGCTGTGGTGCTGCAGAGGACAGGCAGCCTGTGAGAAGGGACGGCAGAGCCCACAGTGAGCTGGAAAGTCTGCAGCTGGTGTGATGGTGCCAGGAGTCGGCCCTTGTTGGCCTGTTTCCTCGTTACTGCCTGGGGCTCACTGCTAAGGGGGGGACATTTCAGTCACAGGAATGACACACCTAGGGTGCTTCTGGGAAGATATCCTGGGTGGTGGTGTAATAACTAATTTCATTTGTGGTTACAACTTATCCCTGTGTGTCTGGCACCTGTCAGGAGCTGTGGCCTAACTCCCTGGTCACCATGACCCTGAGGTCAGTCTTGTTACCGGGTGTAATGTGCAGGGGGCAAATGGGCCCAGAGGACACCAGGCCTTGGTCACCACGTCCAGCTGTGACCAGCAGGACCCTGATGCCTTGGAGGGGCACAAGGCAGGCAGGGCAGTGACTAGTAACCAGTGACAAGGGCAGATCCGAGTAGCACCTTTGGGGAAGCCTATAGGACATGACCACCAAGTGGACATGGAGGTTAAGGGGAGAAACCAAGGACACTGGGGGACCACAGCGAGGGCCCCAGGGATACCATTAGATAAAATGAAGGCCATAGCCCAGGCAGAAGTTGGGCAGCCAGGTGGAGGAGACACAGCCACCAAGGGTGACCCCTCATGGGGCCAAGGCAGGCTGGAGCAACCACACCAAGTGTTTACGGGGCACTGGAGGAGGGAACTGCGGCTGGAGGGGCTCAGCATGGAGCCGCAGGGCTGTGGCATCACTCTGATGAGCCCACAGGGTCCAGGATGACCAGGAGCATCCTTTGGGCTCCTTGAGCCAGGGTCGGGCAGGGGGGGAAGGCAAGGACGTGCTACCTTAAGGCCACCGGCAGATGACAAAGCTCTGAGCTATGCAGCCCTCATCTGCCAGTGCAAATTTGGGCATCCACTCACTCCTGTCACCTCAGCCCTCAAGGGGAGTCCTGGGGGCCATGATCCCACCCCATCACACGGACGAGTTGGGGTGCACAGGGCCGAGTCACCTGTTAGAAACACAGGCTAAACCTACAGCAATGTGGAGCCACAGACTGTGCCCAGATGGTGCCCACAGCGAGTGGCTGTGAGGACCCTAGGGTCCCTCCCTTCCATCCACACCCATGTCTGATGTCACCTCCTACTCCATCAGCTCACGTGCAGGCCACGTCCTGGTGCTGTGAGAGCTGAGACAGTGCACCATCGGGGAGCCAGTCCTCACATGTGGGGCCAACCAGGGCATCAGTCTGCTTCCGGGAGTGCCTGTGTCCTCCAGCCGACGTGCAGAGGAAGCAGGTCCTGGGAACCCCATTGCTGTAGCAGGCCTATCCTCCAGCGTGTGGGGACAACCGTTTACTGGAAAACAGCTCATTCTACAGTGGGAGACGGTGCTTGGTGGCCTAGGACTCCTGCCTCCTGGGCCCACTCCCTTCCCCCCAACAGTAGGGAGAGGGTGCCAAGGAGAAAGGACGTCATCTGTGGCTATGCTTAGTTACACAGGACTCTGTCTCAGCAGCCTGGAGATGCACCTGTGGGCCCAGTGAAGGGGGCAGCCGAACCGAGTGACCCCACGGGGGCACCGTGGGAGGAGATGAATTCCACTGACACCCTGCATGGGCCCAGCCACTGTAGCCCTGCAGGACCCCAGAGATAAGAAATGCAAATCATCTTCAGTTCCTGGGCTTGTGATGATTTATATACTACAAAAAAAAAATGAAAAATAAAAACGAATACAACCACAGATGCTTAGCATTTGTAAGCAGATATTTCTTTACATGAGCAGAAAGGGGACTGATTATTTGCTAATGGTAACACCATATCGGCATAGGTGACACTTCTATGTTTCTGAGTCCTTTAAATTCACACTTGAATGGGCAGATCCAGCCCTATCCCGAGGGCATCTCAGGGTGGGGAGTGAGTTGCTGCAGGTGGGGAGTTGGGGGCAGGTAGCCCCAGGGACCGCTTGGTACCATGTCCATGATGGGCAGGTCAGAACTGGGGAGGGGACTGGCTGGCCCCACGTGACCTGGGCGTGACACAGTCTACAGGTCTTCCAGGAAAAAGAAAGAATTAATTTAATTGCTTAATGACTCAAGGTTCATTAGAAGGCTCTAAGATGTTCTTTTAACATAAGAAGCTCAGAGTAGGTCACTGCTGGCCAGGGGAGCAGGTCTCAGCTAGACAGGACAGCTGTGGGGGGTCAGTGCCCTGAGGAGGTCGGCGCTCCTGAACCCTGCCTCAGAGAAATGACAGAAAGGGCTCTGTGCCAGGTGTGCTGGGGCAAAGAGCTATTCCTAAGCCCAGTGGTCTGGGGGGAACGCTGTTCCTTTCCTGATAGAGGTGCTTGGGAAGGAGGTGCCCAGGAAGGAAGTGCTTGGCTCGCTGGGGAGTAGAGATCCTGTCTCACTGGAGAGGATCACTTTGAAGCAGCAGCTTTGGGTGCAGAGACCTGGCCCCTGTCCCCTGGGCTCTCCCCTCCCAGTGACAAACAGGACTACTTGGGGCACATGAGCCTGATGGGACTGGCACCCAGGGCTCCGTTGTCTAGGGTTAGAAGACATGGTCACATGGGGCCTCACCTCTAGGCAGAGTGTCCCCAGGCACTGCCACCCTGTGCCCCCAGCCTCTCCAGCCCCTTGGAAGTGTCCTGGGAGCAGGGAGCAGAGGGAGGAGGGGCTGGAAGAGGTTGCACTGGGTGCAGAGTCCTCCCCGCCTGGCGGCTACAGCCTGAAAGGTCAGAGGGCACAGGCTGTGAATATTCCTAGACCAGGATGCCGAGATCGTATTTTTGTACCTGTTTTTCCAGCAAGAAAAAGTAACAAAATTAATAAGTAATAAAAACTAGCTGTATTTCCATTTAGTTCCAGAGAGAAGAGGAGGGAGTCGTCGGGTGGAGAGCACGATGGTCACTCTCTGGGGTGGCTGTGGGTGCTGGCACTCTCTCCGCAGCCTTGAGATGAGAGCAGACCATCCAGCACGTTCAACACGGCTTATCCCTTCACAAATGTGCCGCAGCTTCTCCTGTGCAGTCAGGACCCGGAGAGATTAAACACATGCCTGTGGCCCCCTGAAGGGATAGTTGCCTGATGGCCCCCTTGGAGCATTGCCCAATGCCCTCCTGGGGCCCCTACTCAGGGTCAGTGAGGACAAGTCTGGCATCCGTGTCTGTGGCCCAAGCAGCTGTCCTGGGGCCCCCACCCACCTGTCCTCACAATGTTGCTTTCCCAAAGCTCTTACAGAAGCCTTGCTGGCCCTCGGGCCCTCCCCACACCCACCTGTCTCCCCATGTGGTCCCCTCACTATGCGCCTCATGGACACACCAGCAGCAGCCCCCACGTGTCACTCTGGTACTTCAAACACAGCCTCCCGGCCTCACATCCCCTTCATGTGGGGTGAGGGCAGTGGAGCGGCCACTCCACCTGTCTCCTCTAACGTGGTCTTTGGACGGGGGTGACTCGGGTTTTCTCTTTGCAGGGAGTAATTGAAAAGAAAACGGAACCCTGTCTGAACATGTAAAGGCAACCTAGCAGGCTGTGCAAAGCAGGAAGGAAATGACTCCTCGGGGGCCTTCACACGGCCTCGTCTCGGGTAACATCTCTCTGCCCTGCGCCCTGCACTCTCTCCACACCCAAATAAGCATGTTCTGGAGACGCTTTCATGAGGGGCTTGGGGAGGCCTCCCCAGTTCTCGGAACCACCAGGGATGCGGGAGTGAGGTACGGGCCTTCCTGGATCACCAGGCCTCTGCCCAGGCACCGTCTTCTCATCCCCAGTGGGCGGCATCCATTTTCCCATTGCTGCCACTGGCGCCCGTGTGACTCTATCATATAACCATTTGTCTCAGGGTCTTGTCTGAAATAATTTGAACTGCCAAATCCTGAAATGAATAGGTTTTGTTAACACAAAAGGCTAAGGAACTGGTTGGAAATTTTAAAGAGCTCCCGGCCCCGAGTCTTAGCGGATCACATTGTTTGGCTTCCAGGCGTCCTCTGTCAGCGTCACTCGGCCTCAGTGGGCGCGATGATGGATGGCCTGGCTGCCGGGGGCGGAGAGAAGGAGCCGGGGCGGCTCTGGGAATTGGCTAAGTACTTCTGGGCGCTCCGACCTCATCATTGCGCGCAGCGAGTCAGCCCCCTCGATTTATAAACTGGGCTGGTGATTAATGATCTTTTAAGTGGACAAGGCCTCGCAAACTGGGCCACTCAGACACGACTGCCACTTGTAGCGGGAGAATAACAGCCTTCGCACGTTGGTAATTGAGACAGCTCTGGAGCGGCCCACATCCATCAACTCTGGTCCACTTGCTCTCCAGGCTGGTCCTCTGGCCCAGGCCCCTAGTCAGGGTCAGCCGCAGGCACAAAGGGAGAGGCGTGTGTTAGTGTGTGAGGGAGGTGGCACCTCTCCAGGGCCAGGGCAGGTTCAGGGGCATGTGGGAGCTGAGGACAGGGCCACAGATGGGCAGCCTGGCCTGGCTGTTTTGCAGGGCTCACTCCTTACACCCTGGAGTGGCCAGGCCACTCTGGGCAATTTGCCCAGGCTTTCTTCCTGGTTTGTGCCCCTCTTCGGAGCTCTGAGGTCCCTGGCCTGTGTGTTAGGGGCATCTGGCTGAGTTCTCTGCCCCAGATGGCTGGTCCACTCCTTGCCAGCCCTTCTCGGCCTCCTTCCTCCTATGCTGGTGGTGTTGAGGCAAAGTCTGGCCCTTTCAGGCTGCAGCAGCCAGGCAGGGAGGCCTGGAGATACCCTTTGCACCCAGTGTGGCCTCCTCCCGCCCTTCCTCCCTCTGCTTCCTGCTCTAAGGACACTTCCAAGGGGCTGGAGAGGCTGAGGGCACAGGGCGGCAGCGCCTGGGGATGCTGTGCCTGGAGGTCAACGTGTTTGTCAAGGTGGTGGTTATAATTGGAGACTGCTGTGAGTGTGTGATGAACGGCTGGGGCACCGAGGCTGCAGGTGAGTAGGGAGAAAAAAACAGATCAATAGGAAAAAACAGCCTCTGCTAAGAAAGAGCTTTGAGGTCCCCGGAGGGAGACCCTGAATCACTTCAATCTGTTCTGAACTCCAGGGAAAACTTCTGTGCGTGGAGAGGAGGCGGCGGGAGAGTCTCAGACAGACCTTCTGCACGTCCGCTCTGGACCAAGCCCTGCGCTCTCTGTGAGAAGCAGAACGTGCTCCCCAGCGGCCCTGCAGGAAGGGGGACTGTGGTGACTGAGGGGTCCTGCACGGTCAGCCTCACCTCTGCCCAGCATCTGCTGCGGCTGGCGCCTTTTGCAAAATGAAAACACGGAACTCAGAAACCACGGTTTGAAGAGAGAGATTGGGAGTGTGGGTTAAAAACTTCATCACAGACACCCACACTGAGGAAACCCCTGGCGGAGACCGCAGGGATGTATCACTTGTGCAGATGTATTTGGCCACAGAGGATAAAAACTTCCCCATAAACAAGCTCGTCTGTTTCTCAGCAGAGGTGAATTTCACTTTCTGCTGCTGTTTTCTTTTTAGAGTCAACAGAACAGACTGTCAGCTCAGAACTGCATTTGATTTGTGGCTCACAAGGCCTAGGGTGGTCTGGTTCACTCCCTGATGCAGGTGTGATGCCGACTGCAGGGACCCTGCCCAGGGAGAGGACGCAGGGTCAGCGGCGTCTTCCCTGATGATGGGCGTGTCACTTCTCTCTCTGCAGTCCCTGCACCCAACACAGTCCCTCTGTGTTTTCTTTGTCTTCTCCCCCATTTTTAATTTAATGAATGTGTTCACTTTGTAAAAAAAAAAAAAAAAAAAAAAACAACAAAAAACCTGATTTGAATAGTCAGCTGACTTGGTGTTGTTCCTTCAGAGGAAGGAACCAGACTACAAGGTGGAAGCAGGGCTCTCACGGTTGCTCAGAAGGACCCTCTGTTCTGGAAGGATTCCCAGCCTTACCTGTTTCACAAGCTGTTTTCTGAGCAGGCCTGTGTACTCTGGAAGCAGTGGGAGTGGTAAGACACGCAGAATCTAAAGGACACGGCCATGTTTCCTTTTGCCCCATCCTTCTGCATAAACTCAAGTCAGTCTCTCTGGGACAGTGATGGGAATAACTAACATTTCTGTCTCCAGGAGACATGGACTGTTCTGGGCACTGGCAGTGCACACAATGCTCCTTAATTTCTGAGGCTAGTCCGTGAAAGATGGGCTGTCCTCACGGAAAGGAAACTGAGGGGCCAAGAGGCAGGCAACTTGCTCAGGGCTGCACAGCCATCAGGGGGCACAGCTGGGTTCAGAGCCAGGTGGCCTGATGCATCTTCGCTACAGAGCTGTCGTAAGAATTGGCAAAGAAAACATGGCAAGGTGCAGACAGAGCAGGATAGGCCCACGTGTCACAGCTCCTGTCCTCTCCCTGTGCCCGCAGCTCACTGTGCAGGCTGACTGACCAAGGTAAGTTAGACATGAGGGCCCAAAGGGCTGCTGAGCGAGGGCCATTTGCCAGAACGGGGCTGCTCTCATGAACTGTGATGGTCTGCGTGGATCTGCACTCTTGGGTCCACTCACTCTGGTTCAAGCTTCGTTTCTCCATGAACGTGGCCCTTCCCCCAGCTGGGCAGCCCAGTGCTGGCTCCATTCATTCCTTTACCCTGTGAAATCCCAACCCTTTATAACGAGCAACAGGCTAACCTGTAATCATCATCAGTTTATGCTGCTGGTTCTACTTGGCTTTCTAAAAAAAAAAAAAGAATACATTCATTAAAACAAAAACCTAAACCTACAACAACCCCCCCCCATCCCCCCGGCTGTGCGAGTGGCCCCGAGGACAACCTCCCGCTCTTGCCGGTCATGCCTCATTCACACGTGAAATTCTCTTTCCGTCTATTTCCAGCTATCACAGTGCAGACTCATTTGCTATACTGGTGGGAAAAAGAAAACCCACTAGTCCACATTTGAAGAACAAAGACTGTATTTATAACAAAAGTGTCCTCCCTTGTAAAATGTTCAGGGAAATTGACTTTCTGGGTGGGTTCCCTCTTGGAGAGAAAGCAGCATTTATTTAGACCCCACATCTGCAGACACTGAGCTCACAGAAACGCTGGAGCGTCCTCCAAAGTTTATTTTGCTGTGGGTTGTTTCGTCTTCAACCAGTTGTAGTATTGATTTCTCTCAGCGGATTAATTATCAGAGGCAGTTTCAGACTTCCCTGAGATGGACGGAAGGAAAAATGATGTTTTCATTTCAGTGAAGCCTGTTGGCAATTGCGCTTGGGTTTCTCTGGAGCCACAGAGCTAACAAATCGAGGCTGTGCCCACGTCGCCTGTGCTTGGAATTATTCATCTTATCTGTGGTCGAGGAGTCTGGACACGGTCTGGAGACTCTGAGAACACTTCACCTGGTTCTCTGCTGCTATTTGTAGAAGAGTATTCAGCCCTAGGGGTAAAGAAAGAGAAATTATGGAATTGCAAAGACAGGGAGGTCCGGGTTATTTATAGTGTGGCCGGCATCCTGACACGAGGGAGGTGTAGATTCCCTGGACGACACGGAGCCTTTACAGACCTGCTACGTGGCCGCACCTCCACGGGAGTGCATTTAGAAGTCACCTCAGAGGGCCAGGACTCTAGAAGGTTCTTTGAGAATCATTTCTATAGACTCTAGGACACCAGATAATGAAGGTGAACAAAATACAAAAACTAATTGTCTGGACTCTAGTTCCCACGAATTTTACAAGTTACATAGTAGTAATAACACTTCACATTTAACTATCAAGGTACCTTTTCAACCCATCAAGGTGTCTCTCCTCTTTTCACCCAGGGAACATCTCTGAGCAGGGATGGAGCATAGCTCTCGATGTCTGTGACGCTCCTGTCACTGAGGAGCTGGTGGAGTTGGAGAAGGCTGTGCTTTCCAGCAGGTCACAGCCTGTTTCTGGTTCATGATATCTACGACATATTTTCTGTGATACTGTCATTCTAGAGGGAAGTTAAGTAAAAACTTGAGAAGTTTTTTTATTATTATCATTTTTTAGTGTACGTGAATATGGTAACTATAAAAATGTCCTCTTGTCAGACAGACAAAAGGTGAAAATAGGAAATGTGATTTGTGTGCGTTACCACCCAGATGAAATAAAAAATCAGTACACACATGTTCTCTCTATATTTTTTCAGATATGTGATAGCAAAAAGTAACACTTTTTATAATGCTTTGAAAACTTTTTCCATTAGAAAGGTATTTTGAACTTATCTCCTACAAGTCTCTACTGCGTTGTTTTTCCCTGTTGGGAAGGGGGCGTGAGTGCCCCTCTTGCTCTCTCTCCAGGTGGCCTCCTGGGTGGTGGGCTCCGAGCCTCCCACTTGGTACGCATCCTGCAATAAATGTTTCTGGGTCAGGTTTGAGCTTGTTCCTGATGGTCTCAGGCTCTGCCCCTGGCTGGGTCCTTTGGTCAGAAATGGGAAATGGGCCATCTGTCCTCTCATTGTGGGTAGGTGGTCAAAGATAGACCCTCTGACCCCTTACTGGGAGGTAGATGGTCAGAGATGGACCGTCTGTCCACTCACTGTGAGGTAGTTTGTCCGAGATGCACCGTCTGTCCACTCACTATGAGGTAGGTGGTCAGAGATGGACTGTCTGTCCCCTCACTGTGGGGTAGGTGGTCAGTGGTGGACCGTCTGTCCCCTCACTGTGGGGTAGGTGGTCAGTGAGGGACCGTCTGACCCCTCACTATGAGGTTGGTGGTCAGAGATGGACCGTCTGTCCACTCACTGTGAGGTAGGTGGTCAGAGATGGACTGTCTGTCCCCTCACTGTGGGGTAAGTGGTCAGAGATGGACTGTCTGTCCCCTCACTATGAGGTAGGTGGTCAGAGATGAACTGTCTGTCCCCTCACTATGAGGTAGGTGGTCAGAGATGGACTGTCTGTCCCCTCACTGTGGGGCAGGTGGTCAGAGATGGACCGTCTGTCCCCTCACTGTGCAGTAGGTGGTCAGAGATGGACTGTCTGACCCTCCACTGTGGGGTAGGGGGTCAGAGATGGACGATCTGACCCCTCACTCTGTGGGTAGGCTGTCGGCTCCTTCTGGGCCCTGGGTGGGGAGTGGGGCATGGGTGTTCCTTTCTCTGTTTGAGTTTCTGCTTTTGGAGTCATGTGTGGTGGGGACGAGCATTTTGTTGATCTTAGTGCCCATTTGCATGTTTCTGGACATTTTTTGTGCTGCTTTTTACTCACTTGCTGGGCTTTTTGTGAACATTTCCCACTATGTTCTGGAGACAGCAGGAGGGTGCCGGGTTCTCTCTGCCGTTTGGCCCGAGAGTGCTGTTCCCAGTTTTGCCATTTGCCTCTGACTTTCGTTATTGTCTTTTCCCATGGTGTGTAGCTTGTCATTTTAATTACATCCACCAAATTGATTTTTTTGAGAGTTTCCACATTTGGTGACATGCTTAAAAATATCTCCCCCATTTGAAATACATAGAAATCTTCACATATTATTTTCTAGAATTTTACACTCTTATTTCCTTTCACTTAAACTTTTAAATTGTCTGAAATGTTTCTGGTGAAAAAAAAAAAAAAAGAAATGTCTCTGGTGCATGATGTGTGATGGGGGGGGCGCCCAGAACCACATGCCCTATTCCCTGGGCCCCCCACAGTGGGAGCCGCCCTCCACATCCAGTCTGCCCTGTCCTCTGTGGCCGCACAGCAGGACCTTGCTGCAGGTGGGAAGCCCACTGCTCAGGAGGGCTCCACGTGGCTCTTTGTGAATGCTGCTCTGTGCTGACGGTGTGCAGATTGCATCGTCCTGACTTTAAACCATTCCATGTTCCCCAGAAGCCTGACTGACTTCTCTCTCCCCCGAGCGTCCTGGTGTTATCACCTTTTAGAATCAATTTATCAGGTTCAAGAGAAAAGCGACTTTTGTGGTATTTGCAGTTCTTAACTATTTTATATTTTTATAATTACGTTGTTATTTTATGCACTTGCTAATTTGTTAGTTATAAATGGCTTAGATTTCTAAGTTAATTTGGAAGAAAAAGATGTTTGAACAGGTCCTGTTGATCTGGGCCTTCTCCTGTCCCCAGGGTGGTTGGTGACCATCCCTTGGTGGCCGGTGCCCATCCCTTGGTGGCCTTTCTCTAAACACTGTGGGATCTCAACAAAGGGGTGGGGGGCGCAGCTTTAAACCTCTGGAATTCAGCCTATAAATTCGAATTTCTGACATAAACATGGACCCTTTGGTGGCTCAAAGACAGGTGTTGGTGGGTAGCCCTTTGTGGGAGGCCCCCACCCTGGCCTGTTTCTACTCTCTCCAGAGTGCACCCCTTATGCTCTGTGGACACTGCACAGGGGATCCCATTGTGGGGGGCACCCCCTGCTGTGAGCTCCTGCCTGGCTCCTAAGAGGAGAGGCATGAATAGCACCAGCCCTGCAGCCTCACCAGCACCCCTGGGACCACGTGGATGGGCAACCTGGGACACTGTCCTACCTGCAGCCGCCAGGGCTAGGCTGCCCCCCTTTGGGCCCACCAGACCTGGGCTCTTGTGGTGCTCGCAGAACCTTGGGGTCTCCCGGAGGCCCCCCACCCTGAACTAGGGGAAACGAGGAGAGGAGCTGTGTTCCCGCAGGTCTCCAGGGCTGCTGCTGTGCTTCCGGAGAAGCTGGCCTCTGTCTCCTGCTGTCCCTCCTTTTACCCATATTTGAGAAAACAGCTCATCTCTCAACTTTTTCTTTTCTTTTTTTTTTTTTTTGCAGGTTTTGGCCGGGGCTGGGTTTGAACCCAGCACCTCCGGCATATGGGGCCGGCACCCTACTCTTTGAGCCACAGGCGCCGCCCCTCAACTTTTTCTTTACCACTTAAAGTGCAGTACATATTAGAACTATCCTTTGAAATCCCTGCAGGAAGAACATTTTGGTTTGTTAATCAATTTTCTTAATTACTTCAATTGAGAATTACCATTTACTGTCTTCCCAACTGGTTTCCTTTTCAGGTAAAGCAGCACCAAGTGACTTGTGATCTGAGGCATTTGAGCAGATCCCAGGAAACGGGCAGGGGGGAAACACTGCTCAGGGCACGGCTGACAGGTGTGGACTCTCTCCGTCTGTCTTGACTGTCCTTTGGAATAAGTAGATGAGCTGGCCGGGGAGCTGAAGGGGTCTCTGCTGGGACTCGCTTCCCTGACCAGCAGGCTCTGCCCCAGCCTGTCACAATGGCCTGGAGAGAAATCTGGGCCTTTGGACGCACCTGAGTGCTGCAGGTGGCATTCTGGACGGAGTGAGTGGAAACATCAGGGGCCAATTCATCATTTGATCACTTGCTGGGAAGGTGCAGGTTTATTTGTGAGTTGGTGTCTGACATCTCCCCTAATCATAATTACTGTGACTTATAACGCACATCGCATGATTTATTTAAAAGTAAATTTATTTCAAATAACTGAACTTGAATGGGAATGAGGTGCCGTATTGAGTGAAAGCCTGGGCGGCAGGAAGGTCTGGAAGGTCTGAGGTCAAGAAGCCCTGGGGGGTCTGTGGCTACCCCCAGGAAGCAGCGGGCAGGCGATGGATCAGGGAGTGGATGGGCGCTGTGATGCAGGCCAGGTGTGTTGGGGAATCCAGGTTCCTCCGAGACCCTGGCGTGTGCCCTGCGAGGAGGCCTGATTCCTGCTTCTCACCTCTCCCGCCTGGGAGGGAGGTCCATGTGGAAGTGACTGGCTGGCTGGGTGGTGCCAAGGGTCTACCAGTCCCTAGCCCCGCACAGCTCAGGTGGCCCCTCTCTGTCCACTGTCCAGCATCCTGAATGGCCTCACAGGGGGCTGCTTTACACCCTCTGGGAGAGGGTGAATTTCTGGAAGGCGTCCATGCTGTCCTGGGCTCCTACCCCGCCCACAGCCTCCAGCCTGCAGGGTCCAGGGCAGGTCCCAGTAGCTCCAAACCTAATGATGCTCAGCGGAGGAGCCCACTCTATCTCAGAACCCCAAGTTTCTTCTTAAAATGCAAAGGCCCCGTGACTACAGCAGGAGGTCTGTGGGGGCAGAAGGGGACCCCAGAGCCATGGAGAAGCAGGGTGGCCGGTGTGACTGCTCCGGGAGGCTGCCCCCAGGTCCCACCAGCTTCACCTCTCACTTTGCTGCCCCAGGGCCCAGCCCTCAGGAAAGGCTTCGGAAGAAGACCAGGACGGAGGAGGCCGCTCGCCCTGGAGCTGCAGGGTCTGCTCTGGGTGGGCCCCTGCACCAGCACTACACTTTACCTCCTGAGTTTGTGGGAGGCCAGAGCGGCCCAGGGGCTGGGGATACACCATGGAGCCAAAGCTAGCTGGTTTCTCTCTGTAGACTTGACACACAGAGGAGGCTGCTTCCTGCCAGCATCCTGCAGCTGAGGGAGGTGGGGGGATGTGCAGTGTGGGGACTGCAGTGGCTACCAAGCCAGAGAGCTCTGGACAGGACACTGGACGCCCCTGCTCTGTCCTGATTTATTAACCACCTTCTCACTCTTTAGTTAAGAGCAACATTTCAACAGTCACCTGTGACTGTTGGATACAAACCACTTGCTCATGGTGACCACACAGGTCTTAGTGACCGTCTACCCCAGAACGAGGCTCCGTGTGCACTCTGGTGGGTGTTCTTAAGGCTGGTGTGCTTTCCAGTGGCAGAGGCGCCTGGGAAGATAGCTCATAGCCCCTGGGGGGAGGGGCATTCCTCTGTTCCTACAACCCGCCTGTCCGTGTCCGGGGTTGCACCTGGCAGCCAATGCCCTGTTTCCTCCGCAGACCTGGTTTCCTGCTGGAGCTGCCCAGGTGGGAGGCGCCCACGGGGTGGGACACCCAAGTGGGACCACATGTGGGTCCTGCACACTCCGGCCTCCCCTCCTCCACTGGGACTTCTGGAGAAGGCTGGAGAGATGCCCTCAGCCATCTCTGCGGGGTCTGGGACTGGCGAGTTCTGGGGCCAACCCCAGCACCGTGCTGGTGGGACCTGATGGGCCTGCTTTTGTCCATGCACATTTCTGTTTCCAGACCCCAACCTGCTCTCCGGCCACCAGCACTTGCCCAGTACGTCTTGTCCAGTGTCTCCTCCCTAGTGATCCAAGTGACAGATGCATCTTAGTAATTTGCTCCTTCCAGTCAAAGCCACTGGGCGTGTTTAGTTTCTCTTTTCACCTCAGCTTCTTTGCCTGCCTTGCAAACAGGACCTGTTTTGTTGAAGGGAGACATACGTCCAGCCCGTGCCAAGGTCCCAGGCTTTTCAGCCCCCTCCCTCAGCAAGCCCTGAACCCGTGAGCTGGGCTCTGAGATGTGAGGTGGGAGTGTCACAGGGGCCCCAGGGTGAAGATGACTGGGGGCTGGCAAAGCCCTTCCTCCTCCCCGGCCTCATTCAGGTGTGACAGCTGGAGCTGCAGCAGCTATCTGGGGACCATGAAGCAGCAGGCACAGGACAGAAGTCGACACGGGAGCATGGTGGCCTGCAGCTTCCGAGAAGCTGGTGTGCAGAGTCCACAGGGGCTCCACACTGCATGGAGAAGGAATTGCTCTCTATTTAAGCCAGCGTTGGGCCAGGTTTTCTGTGACTCACAGACGGATGGGTTCCTAACCAAGGCAGGCTCACTCACGTTTATTTGTTATGAAAATCTCTGTTATGTTTACTTGCAGTCTCTGCCTCTTTCCTATACTATGTGGATGTCTTTTTTAAAACTACTTTTCCCTGTTTTGTGATCTGCTCTAGTCAAAGCCATATGAATTTATTTAGAAACACATATGAGGCCGGGGTCTGGTGGCTTATCCCTGTAATCCCAGCACTTGAGAGGCTAAGGTGGGTGGATTGCCTGAGCTCACAGGTTTGAGACCACCCTGAGCCAGAGCGAGACCCTGTCTCTACAAATAGCTGGGCACTGTGGCTGGTCCCTGCAGTCCCAAGCTACTGGGGAGGCTGAGGTAAGAGAATCGCTTGAGCCCAACAGTGTGAGGTTGCTGTGAGCTAAAATGCTGCAGCATGCTACTGAGGGTGACAAAGTGAGACTCCGTCTCAAAAAAAAAAAGAGAAAAGAAAAAGAAACACATTTGAATAAGTTTGATATTTAAGTTGTAAAGGTATATGTGTTACAGCACGTTACATATGATATGTTGTGAATACAGTTATATAGGAACATGTGTTTATGTGTTATAAATGTATACACGTAGGATAAAGTCAGAATCTGAAATGGTCTTGAGCAGTTTCCCAAGTTTTGGGTTGGGTAGTGCAGAGAACGCAGTGACCCAGAGCACAGGAGCGGGAGGCCGGGGAGGGCCTTGGGGTTGGGGGATGAGGGTAGCTGGGAGCTGGGGGCAGCAGGCTGACTAGGAGGGAGCCCTCATGATTTTCATCCATAACGCAGCCTGCAGGTCTCTCTGGGCAGCAGGTGAGGAGGCTGCCCTGCCGATCTGAGGCGTCAGCCCCATGAGTTTGCTTCTGGAATGTTAATGGGAATTGGTCACCTTTAACCTTAACAAACCGCAGGATCCCCAAGCCCAAAGCCCTATAAAGACTTGGGGTATCCGGGGCCCCACTCTGAATGTGGGGGCTCCTCCATCTGCCTTCTCATCTTTCCTACCCCAAATCTGCTGCTTTTCTAATGCCAACGTCAAAGAGGCTGAGCTTTCCAGGTGGTTGCCTAAGTCGCTTGTTTTTAATAACTCGCCTTGCGGTGGCCGGGTTCGTGTTTTCTCTTTGCACACAGAGGGGGCGTCAGTGCTGGGTGAGTGAATCAGGTCTGGGGGCTCAGAGGAAACCAACCCGATGTCTGCTTCTCTTGCTTCACAACTGACTTGGTGCAGAGTTTAAATCGGAGGCCTGTCCTTCTGGACAAAGGCTTCTGGGAATGAGCAGTTGGTGGAGAGCAGAGCCCCGTGACAGAGAGTTTCTGTCCCGGGGTGGGGAAGACTGCCCCCACCCAGATTTGGGGGCTTTGTCCCAAGTTCCCCCCCACTGGCACCTGCTGTTCCTCATGGGCCTGGGAGGATGGGGGGACTCTCAGATCGGCCCCTGCAGAGATGAGCTCGTCCTCACTGCAACTGAGCTGGGGCCTCTCGCTTCCTGGCAGACAAATGACAGTCATCGAGGGGTGTCTGACTCCCAGAGCAAGCTCAGCACTTCATGTCTCCATGCTCACTGTCCTCAGAGGGAGGAACACCGTGTTTTCTGACCAAAGACGGTGCTTGTGCATTTTGGAGCCTCTTAATTGTCGGTGACATTGGCTGAAGTCATAAAACAGTCTAACCTGATATTAATAGAATTCAATTTCCCCAGTGCAAAACATAAGGATGGCACTGATGGGCAAGAGAGGGAGGGGTGGGGGAGGCAGGGGAGGGCACCCGACTGCCGGGCTGGGGGAGGCCTGGCCCTGGGTCAGTGGGGGTGGGGAAGGCCTGGCTGTGGCTCTGCTTGCCCAGCCCCACTCAGAGGCTGAGGCTCCAGGGCCACCCTGGAGCACCCTGTGCGGGCAGCCAGGAGGCAGACAGTGCCAAGGGCTCTGGGTGCAGCCCTGATGTCCTGCCTGGCCTGGCCACTTCCCCCCATTGCTCTGTCTGTGGTTTGTCTGGAGGTGCCCTTCTAAGGCCAGGCAGGACCTTGGCAAAGGGCACAGGGAGAAATCCCCTGTCCTTATGGGTCACAGGTTAGGACCAGGTTCCGCAGCCACCTGTGTCCTTGTTTCCCCCTAACCTGGCAGTACCTGTCATCTCTAGCAGGCACGCAGGAGGCTGAGCCCTTCCTTCCCAGACAGTAGGACTGTGGTGTGGCTCTGACCTCACAACCGTGTGAAAGTTAAGAGTGTTTGCCACTCACAGCCCTGGAGGGTAGGAGCAGGTCTGGTGCCACAGTAAGCTTAGGAGGGATGGTGGTGCAAAGTTTCCTTCAGGGGAAAGCAAGGAGCCCAGTCGGCCAGGCAGGACGGACATCTCTAAGTTTTTTTCTCTGGCCACCCATTGAGCCCTTTGGGAGTGCCTGGGTAACCATGAAGGGTGGCTGAGCCCTGGCTCAGGACAGGTGTCCAGGCAGCATGGAATTGCAGGCGTCCACCAACACCTTCTAGGTCACAGCCCTGAAAACAGCCAAGTTCCACTCCATGTACCCTCAGTGACAGCAGTTTCAACAGTCCCAGTGGGCAAAACACCACAGCACCTGCTGGAGCTGAGACCATCCCCAGGTCCTGAAGGTGACTGCTTCCAGTGGGAGGCCAGGAGAGCCGCGGCGGAAGTGAGGGACGATAGCAGGAGACTTCTGACTGCCCCCACGTAGTCCCCCGGGAGGAGAGTGTGTGTCTCTGAAGACGTTTGTCCCTCTTCCAGGGAGGAAAGCCGGCTGGAGTCCTCTCCATGGTGCAGATGGTGAACCAAGACCCAGCAGAACAGAGCCGTGAGACTCATGGGCACGTGAGGCGCTTGTTAGGTGAGTTACTGCAGTTAAGGCAGACACTTGACCTCTAAGTTAATTAGCATGTACTGTAATTAATGACATGCTTCAATTACTGGTGGTTATGGTGGGATGATGTGAATTCTTAAAATAAAAAATTCCCTTTCAGCTACAGCTCTGGGAAAGCCACCCGCCTCCCTGCTGCAGGAGAAGGTGAGCCAGACTCTGGCACCAGCCATGCTGCACAAACCTGGGTGGTCCGTCGCAGGGCCATGAGCAGGTGACCAAACGTCCCATCTGAATAATGGGGAGGTGACTCTGGGTGACATCAGTGGTGCTGAGCACAGAACGTGCTGGCACACGGAGCAAGTGCTGTGAAGGAGTCCTAGTGACTCAAACTCTGCCCTAAAAACCCAGTAGTGCCCGGGAGCAGTGGTTCTGAAAACGATATCAAGGGGCCCTGGTAGGAGGAAGCCCTGACCCCACTCTGAGGAGGGCAAGCCCCCGGCTGGAGTCACCCACACACGTACTTTTTTGTGGGAACAGACACTACTGGATGGGGCACCGAGGAGAGGTGAGATCCCAGCCGTGGTGGTGGAAGACTTGTGTGAGAACCAGGCGGGCACCTGACGGGCAGAGAGGGAGGCCCCGCCCATCCTCCTGCAGCGCCAACAGACCCCACGTGCCCAGCCCCTCTGCTGCAGAGGAAACAGGTCTGGCCCAGGGCTTCTGCCCCCCCTTCCCTGAATGAGCTGGCAGCCATTGTAACAGAACCCCAGGCCCTTTGAGACCCATAATCCTGGCTCTCAACAGCCTGGCCCTGGGGAGGCTGGGAGTTCCACCTGGATAGGGCCAGATAAGGGCAGGAGCCTGGAGCCTGCTGGACACCCGGACATCCCCAACACCCAGTCCCCGCCCCTCTTGCACCACAGGTGAGTCTGAGTGGAGCACGCAGGCTTGCCCACTTGTGGACTTTATTTAGATTTCATGTTTTAAAAAAAATCTTGATTGAAGATTGATTAGCATCCAATAAAGTACACGTTTATATTTAAATGACTTTCACGAGTCCTGGCACATGTGAAATCATCACCAGAATGAATGGTGCACTTACCCAGAACCCCAAAGCTGCCCTCTGTGACCCCCCGCTGCCCCACGCCACCCTGGCCCTCACTGATCTGCTGCTTGTGATTTCTAGAATTTTACAAAAAATGGAAATGCATAGCACTGGGTCTTTTGTCCTGGCTTTTTGTTTCAGTGAGCATAATGCTTTGGAGATTCTGCCGAGTGTTGCATGCCTCAGTAGTCTGCACCTTTGTGCTGCTGAGTAACATTTCATTGTGTGGAAACACAGTAACTTACCCCTCCATTCACGTGTCGATGGGCATTTGGTTATTACTGTTATTTGGCCATTACAAATGAAGCTGTTACGAATATTCATGTTTAAATTTTTGTAAGTTTTTATTTCTTTGGGGAGCACACCTAGGAGTGGCACGGTCACATATAAAGCAGCAGGTGTAACTATCTAAATCTTCCACGCTGCCTTCTCACGCGCTCAGGCGTCCAACATTCCCACCCGACGTGTGCGGCAGACCCGCTCTATGAGTCCTTGCCAACTCTTGGCATGGCCACTATTTTAAATTTAATCATCCTGCGGTAATTTAATAGTGTCTTATTCTGATTTTATCTTCAACTTGCCTCGTGACTAAGGATGGTGAATAACTTTTCATGTTCTTATTCAATAGCCATTTTTCTACTTTAATATCTGTGTAGATATCTTGACCACTTTTTAATTGTGTTTTCACCTTACTACTTGCTATGAGAAGTGTTTAGATATAAGTATTAGATATTATCAAATGCATGTTTTACAAGTATTTTTCTACCAATTTATGGCTTGAATTTTGATTTTTCTAAGTTTTGAAGAGCAACCGTTTAATTTGCTAAGTACAATTTATTTACTTTTTTCTCTTATACTTTGTGTATTTTGTGAAAGCATTTAAGGAATCTTTACTATAACAAAATACTTAGAGTTTTTTCTTTTTTTTTTTTGAGAAGTTTTGAAGTTTTGCCTTTTCAGTTTCAAGGTGGCTTTGTCTGTGATGTGAGGTAAAAACCAAAGTTACGCTCTGCAAGTGGTTGTCTAAATGTTCCCACATATTCTGCTGAAAACCTTCAGTTGACCTCACATGTGCAAATCTATCTTAAGATTGTCCATTTTGTTCTATTTACATATTTGGCTATTTTTGCAAATACCATACTGTCTTTTATTACTGTAACCTCATCACAAACCTGAAGCCCACAGTGGAAGCCTCTGAGTTTGTGGTTTTTCTGGATTGTTGTGGCTACTTATGCTCTTACAGTTTCCACCTAATTTCAGAATCAGGTTGATGAGTTTTACCCATGTGGAAAAAATTGCTATCTTAAGAAAAGTGAATCTCCTGATACGTGAAAATGGATATATCGCTCCATCTGTTGGGGTCTTCTTTGATATCTCCAAGCAGTGTCTTTGTTCCTATTTTATGGGTCTTGAATTTTTGTCAGATTTATATCTAAATGTTCAATGATTTTCTGTTTTTTGTAAATTTTTTTTTACATTTTAAGTTTCTTATTATTCATTGCTTGCATATAGAAATATTCAATTTTTCAGTATTGACCTTGCACCCTGTTTTCCTGCAATTATGCAAATAGCTTATCAGTTCTTTTTTTTTTGAGACAGAGTCTCAGGCTGTTGCCCTGGTAGAGTGCAGTGGCGTCACAGCTCACAGCAACCTCCAACTCTTGGGCTTAAGTGTTTCTCTTGCCTCAGCCTCCCAAGTAGCTAGAATTACAGGTGTCTACCACAATACCCGGCTGATTTTTGCTGCAGTTGTCATTGTTGTTTTAACAGGCCTGGGCTGGGTTTGAACCTACCAGCCTTGGTGTATGTGGCTGGTGCCCTACCCACTGAGCTATGGGTGTCACCAGCTTATCAGTTCTATTCAGTAGTTGTGGTGAGGTATAAAAAGTGATTTTAACTCTTTTCTAATTTGTATGAATTTTATCTCTAAGTACACGTACGCATACAGGTAAACCCCTAGTGCCATGCTGAATACAGTGTTGGAAGCAGGCATCCTTGGGAGAGGTGGCACATGCCTTGTGGTCCACACCGTTAGGTATAATGTCGGCTGTAGTTTTGTTGAGATAGTGGTTGTTTGAAAATACCCTTTATCAGGCTGGGAAGTTTCATTCTATTTCTAGTTTTCAGAGAGTTTTTTAAGTCACTAATGAATATTGGATTTTGTTCAATGCATTTTCTGTGTCTGTTGTGATTACCATGTGAATGTTTTTGTTTGTTTATGTGAAGGATTACGTTGCCCACTTTTTTCAACTTTAAAACAAACTTGCGTTTTTAGGTAAACCTCATCAGTTATAGTGCATTACCATTTTCAGATTTGTTGAATTTGATTTGCAAAAATTTTTGTTAATGTCTTTGCATCTATACTTACAAGGGATATTGGTTTATAGTGTTCTTGAATAAAAAAGAAATTTTTATCTTGTTCTGGCATTAGTGTAATGCTGGCCATAATAAGTTGAAAGGTGTTGTCTGTTTTTTAGAGGAGTCTGTGGGGAATTGATAATATTTCTTCCTAAAATGTTTTGAAAAATCATGAGTGAATTCCCCTGGAGTTTTCCATGTGCAAAGATGTTAACAACATTTCAATTTCTGTAGTAGGTGCAGCTTCCAACACAGGCATTGTGAGGGCACCTTCGGAGCCTGGTGGTGCTGACGATGACGATGTCTTCGGATCTGACAACCCTCTAGATGAGCCCAACAGACAACAGCCCCTTCCCATGAGCCATGCATCTCTTTGGATGTAGACTGACAAAAAACAAATGAGCATGGCACATATCTGATGGCGATAGGTGCTGTGGAAGAGGAGACACCTGGGAGGGTGTGGTGAGGACTCTGCGATTTGTGTGTATTTTAAGACACAGTGGCCACCAAGGAGGAGGAGGCATCACATTGAAGGTGAATGCCAGTGGGATCTGCAGACTCGGCAGCTGAGAGATTTCCACACAGAGACAGCATTGCGTGCATGTTATCTCTTCAAATTTCAGAATTCCTGAGATATAAACAGGAAAATGTGCTTTGGACTGAGCAAACTGAGACTTGGGTAAGCCTGGCAGGGTGCCCTGGGTCACATTAACAGCCTGCATCAGCACTGGGATTGAATCCTGCTGTCTGCTCCTCTGTCATCAGGAATGTCTGAGAAGGCAGGGAAATTGCAGTGGATGGCAGTGAACAGGCAAACTCAAAACGGAGTAGGCTAGTGCGGTTGGGAGGTGTGCCAGGGTGACCTCAAGCATTCGCGGCAGCCCTCCTCTCTGCTTGCTGTCTGAAGCCCAGGTGAGCCGTGCTGATGGGGAGGAAGATGATGTGTGTGCTGGTGGCTGAGAACGTCTGAGTGGCAACTCGGCAATTCCTGACCTCTGTCTGTTCTTGACACTATTTTGTTGTTTCAATGTGATAAAGCTCAAGTGGGTAAAAGTAGATGCTGGAGGTATCCTGGAGTGCTTTTTCTAACCCTTTAAGTCCTTGAGTTCTCTGCAGTAAGATAGGAATAATAATCATCTCTGCCCCAGAGGGATTTCAAGAGGATTAAAGAAGGCCGTACATATATGTCCAAAGCCAATGCTGGCTTTAGAACCAACTCTGCGGATCATGAGTGGTAAGAACACATCAGACATTAGCTACCATCATTATCACCATCACCACTGCCATCATCATCAATATCATTATCATAATCATCATCCCCACCATCATCATCAACGTAACTACTACCACCAGCACCAGCACCATCTCCACCATCACCATCAATATCACCATCATCATCATCACTGCTCCATAATCACCACCACCATCACCATTATTACCCTCCCATCTCCACCACCATCATCACTGCTCCATAATCACCACCACCATCACCATTATTACCCTCCCATCAACACCATCACCATCTCCACCACCATCATCACTGCTCCATAATCACCACCATCATCACCATTATTACCCTCCCATCAACACCATCACCATCTCTACCACCATCACCATTATTACCCTCCCATCAACACCATCACCATCTCCACCACCATCATCACTGCTCCATAATCACCACCATCATCACCATTATTACCCTCCCATCTCCACCATCACCATCTCCACCACCATCACCATTATTACCCTCCCATCTCCACCATCACCATCTCCACCACCATCACCATTATTACCCTCCCATCAACACCATCACCATCTCCACCACCATCATCACTGCTCCATAATCACCACCATTATTATAACCATCCCTATCAACATCGTTGTCATCATCACTATGACCATAATCACCATCGTCCCATCATCACCATCATCATAACCGCCACTCTCACCTTCATTATTACGATCATTAACACCAGCACAATGACCTTTGCTATCACTATTCTGGTCATAATCTCCATTATCATCACCTTCTTTATAACTGCGACCATCACCATCATGTGCTTACTCAGCAAATGTCTTCTCTCTGCACTAAGAATTCCCAACACCTTTGTTACCATCTGCAGAGCAGCAGTTGTGTGATGTAAGCATCCATCCAAAAGAACATGAGAACTTCAGAAGCTTAGTGCTGAGTTACCGCCTCCATTGTGAAGAGTGAGCTACAACCTTGAGTGCTTCCCACAGATGCTGCTGGTTCCTGGGAGCTGTAGTGATGGAGACTCCTGTGCTCACGTGAGGAATGCTGGTTGGGGTGGTGTGGAACGCTGCGGCTACCTGTCAGTAGCCTCCTTTCCCATAGTTGAGTTCTCCACTATTGGGGTCTAAGTAGTCAGTTCTACAAAGATAGAGGAATAATTTCATGTTTATGGTGAGTATTATGACATGTTCCTCAGGTCACACTAGGACTTCATCTTAGTGATAAGTATGAAACTTTTGAACAATTCCAAACTCAGATTGTTATCTAAAAGTTTTATTGTTGGAGTCATTATATATGGGAACTAATGGAATTGTTTTATAAATTTAATTATAAAATTTTATCCCTAGATCATGGCAGCATTTAGGAGTGCATATATAGGTATTAGTTATTTTGATAAAACAGTAGTAATGGTACTTCCTATGTTAGGTGTTTACCAAGTGCCATGTAACTGGCTTTGTCTTTGTACAATTCTGAGTAGCACATACTAAATTTTGTCCCCATTTGGGAGTGTGGGAAGATTGAGGATATAAAAGTGGGGTCACTTGTCCAAATTAGTACCAGTATGATGCAGAGCCTGGGACCCAACCCTTTGTTCCTGAAGGAAAATATTCATGACAAGGGGTGGGGTTTGGCTCTGCAGATGACAGGTCACAGAGGGTATAAGTAAATGATGTTTATTAGAGTATCTAGGAGCAGCTTACTCGCAGGCAGGGGTTGTGGGATGTAGTTTGGGGCAGGCAGATCTGGGTGACATTCTCCTTCGTGGGAGACATAGGGTGGGGGCTGCAAAGAGCCCTGTGCTTCTGCGGGGCCCACATCCATGACCGAGCTGGGCTTCTGGGTGCAGCTCAGGTAGGCAGAGGGAACAGGTGAGGGGCACAGCCCGCCGCAGTGTTCCCGGGCACTGTTTCACCACGTGGTTGAGTTTTGAAGCCCCAGCTTCCAGCCTTGGGAGCTTTCCTAATACTCAACTGTGGTAAAATGTAGAGTAATTTCTTGTGTCTGAAAAACCATGGCTCCTAATGCTCTGAGTGCAAAGCCCAGTTGTATCAGCTCATGCTCATGGCAGGGTGGGGCCCTGCTGGTGAGGTTTGACTGGGAATGTTCTTCTGCCACTGTTGACCACACTGTGTTTCAGGTGTTACAGTTGTTTCCCTGGTGGCCGCAGGGTGGTCAGAATGAAGGGAGCCAGGCCTTCATTTCAAATATATTTGCTTTTCCAAAGCCCAGAGTTGCCTAAGTCACTCTGTGAATGTGGACATGATGGAATTTTAGGTGGGGATGTTGGTCTCCGCTTGGGAATAAATCACCCTCCCTTAATTCTCTGACCAGCCTGAAAACCTGTAAAATAAGGCCTCAGTGAAGGCGTCCCCCAGATGGGAAGGCTCTTGATTTACTGGACAACAGATGGGATCGTCTGATACAACATCCTGGGGCTTTACGAGCTGGAGATATTTGTGTACTGAAGGTTATTCCTGAACTCATAACATCTCATATTCTGATCTACACTCAGTCATCTCCTACACAATGAAGCTTGGATTGATAGACATGTTAATTACACAAGGAATGCTTCTGAAGTTGGCCGGTAGTGTGTGTTTACTGTCACGATGTTAGCTCTGCCCCTGGCCTCCGCCCTGACTGCCCTCTGAGAGGTCCAGGCACCTCTGCTCTGTTTATCCTCTGAGAAGTCCCAGGACTATCCACCCATCTTCTGAGAAGTCTGGGCACCATCCGTCCTTATGGCATCTGGCCTAGACTCCTTGCCTAGCTTCACAGGCCCGGAGCACCTGCCCCTCTTGTTCCAAGCTGGCACTGCCAGTGTGGTGAGCAGGGCCAGGTCCCAGTCCTCCTGCTGCTCAGTCCAGCCTCATAGGTTGCCCTGGAGTCCAGGCCTGTTCCTGTCCATGCCTTTTTCCCCTCTCCTGCCTGGCTGTCCCTGTGCCTCCTAAGACCTGCGAGTGTTTCTCAACACGTTACCATTTATAACCTCATGGTACAGATACTCGAACCTTTTTCGTGTGAACTGTGTTGATCTAGGTCTCTCCTACCCTGGGAGCCTGAGGTTGCTGACTTTCACTCTGTTTCTAGAACATTTTGAACATGTAGTCTATGTCTGGTTCCAGGAGTGGCAGTCATTTTGGCAGGACATGGCAGGGACATTCTACTGGAGACTGCTCAGACAGATGCGCCACCCATGACAAGGGCGTTGCCCTCTGCCTCTTAGCTGGTGTGGCTCCATCTGACCACAGGCCACGTTACCCACAAGTGGCACGTTCTTTGATGAGTCTGGAGGACAACATGTCAGCCTGCTAGCTTGCAAACTTACTGGGACCAGAAATGAGGTGGTAAGACCAGGGTCTGAGGGCATGAAGGGCACCCACAGCTGTTGTCACCACTTTTCTCCAATTTCAAACCCTGACTCAGGGCACAGGCAGTACTGAATGAGCATGTGAACCATGACAGTGTCCCATGTGACCCTTTGTGGACAGATCCAGCTACTATCAGACCTCCACACTTCTAAACATGCAGGTCTTAGAGGAAAAGATGAACTATTATTGGGTGGGATGCACGAGGCACCCGTGCCCACAGTTATGGCTTGTACAGTGATTTCCTGAACCTCAGCTCCCTGTCTCCACAGTCTCGGGAGGTGTAGTGTGTGCAAACATACCATGTCTTGCTTTAGCACAAGACGTGGCAGCAATATGAGCTCTGCGGTGTTGGGCAGGTGCTGGCCTGGGCCGCAGCCGCCAGCCTCCAGCCTCCAGCCTCCAGCCAGCAAGGTGTCCAGACCCTGGGTCTGGGTGAGCACAGTCAGCCTGGTGTACCAGCCCTGCCTAGTCTACTGACACTAGGAAAATGTAGCTTCTGCTCTGGGTCTTGGATGTCCCCAGAGAGCTGGGACTACTTTTGCCACCACAAAGCTGACCAAGAGGCCCTTACTTTGCCTTTTGTGCTCAACGCTGCACCTGTTTCCATGGCCCTCTGCACTGTGGGAAGAGGGCCAGGCTTTCCCACGGTAGCAGACAGGCCCTGTCAATTAAGGATCACTTTCAATTTCCCTGTTTATAATCCTGTGGCTACTGGACATCAATAACCCTCCCTCCCTCCTTGTCACTGGAAGATTGATGGCACACGTCATCTCTCGTATGAAGACATTTAAATGAAAATCACACTTCTGTCTGCATCCCATTTTCCTGCTGAATGGGGGAAGCCACCCTATTAAATCAAATTATATGTGACTTTTAAAACTTCCCTTTACAGCATTCAATTGAAAATCTGAATCCTATCATAATACATTGCCTTTTTTATGAGTAAATTGACTTTACTTGGTCCCTTGGGGGTTTCCAACCTCCCTTTCCATAATAGGGGACAGAAAGACCAAGTGCCAGCCCACAGGCGACGTGCACACATGACGGGTCCAGCAGGAGGGGACCTGGCCTTCTCCAGCCCCTCCACAGCAGCTGGATTTGAGAGCCGGCACTTGGTCCCGGCTCACCCTGACCATGGCTTCTCAGAGTCTGGTGTGCATAGGAGCTGAGGGCTTGTTACGTGTAGACGATGACTCAGCAGGGCTGAGGTTCTGTGCCTCTGGTGTGCTGTGGGTGATGGAGACTTGCTATTTGGGGCAGGGCTGCCATGGGGGGTGGGCCTCAGGGGGGTGGGTGGCAGGTTTTGAAGAAACCCCCTCTCCCCAGAAGCCTGGGGCCTGCAGGTGTGCTACATTTGTGCACACAGAACCCCAGAGCTCAGCGGCCCATGAGGTGGAGGCTGCAGACGGAGCTCTTTCTGGTGTCTTCCGTGACTGTGTCCACAACTTTGAGGTGCAGAGTAACAAGCTCAAAGGTTGGAAGAGGCTCAAGGGCCGTTCCATCCTGCCCTGCCCAGCAGCGTGGAGTGGGAGACCATCCGACAGCACCACCTCTTCTGCCAGGTGCACTATGCGTTCTGTCTAGTGGATTGGCTATAGAGCCGCGATGCTGGGATAGCCTCATCTCACTCCTGCCGGTCAAGGGTCTGGGAGTTTGAGGGATGTGTGCACTGGAGCAGGGCAAGGCTGTTTGCTCTCCAGGCCCCATGGGGCTCCCTGTGGGAAGCAGGGACGGGGTAGGGCCACTTACGGCTGTGTGAATGATGCATATGGGTCTGTCTGTCCATCTGCTGTGCTGCAGAGCTCTGTGTCCTGCCCTACGCAGGCACCAGGAGGAGGGAAGGAATGGTGGGCTGTCAATGGTCACAGGGAGGTTTGGTTCCAGGGCATTAAAGTGTTCTGTGACCAGAAGTACAGTAATTCTCTTAATAAGTCCTGAGGGTTCTATACACAGCATTTGCCCAGTGTGTGTGTGAGTGTCTAGGTACAGATGGAGGTGCAGGCTAGCACAGGTGCAGACATGGATGCAGATGCAGGCACAGCTGTGGGTATGGGCGCAGGCTGATAACACAGGTGTAGCCTGGGCACAGCTATAGGTTATGAGCAGGTGCAGGTGCAGATGGCTGCAGCCCACTCGTCCTTTATGAGGAGCATCTCAACTGGGAGATGTGGTGAGCACAGATGCTCGGTACAAAAGGTCCCTTTGACATAGACAAGAGTTAGGGTCTCAGCAGTAGAGGCATTTCTGGTAATTCTCAAGAGAGAGATGCAGAAATAGTGTCAGGGTCATACTTCTTATCCCAGCCCATGCTGTACCAAAGGTGGGCACGAAGTATGGGAGTGATCACTGTCATACAGCCTAGCTGGACCCAGCCACAGTCAGTGCTCAGTCTGCTCAGTCACATCAGGCAAGCAGCAGAGGAGGCCCCACCCTGCTGACCGTGGGGCTGCCCCACCTCTTGTGGGACCCACATGCCTGGCAGACCCTCACACTAGGGCTGTGACTGTCCTGGGTTCAGCCTATTTCCAACATGCCCGAGGGGCCTTTAGGGAGCTGGACCCTCCCCATGAAGGAAAGGAATGCCGAGGAAGCTCAGACACCCCAGTGAACAACAGGTAGAAACAGAACAGAATTCAGAAAGTTTAGACAACAGCACCAGAGATCCTGAAAGAAATGAACCACGAGACAACCTCACATTTAAAATTTATAAGTCTACTGAAATCATAAGGGATCCTTTTAAAGAGATTAAAGGCAAAAAAAAATGCTTCTATTAATGTAGCTCAAAATTACCTAAAGTAGGATTTTTAAAATGGTCATTACCACGAAGTTATCATGAGGAAGAGGACACCTGCAAGTCAGAAGCTGCAGCACCACAGACCTGTGCATTGCTGATGATTGCTTGGTGCCAGGTGGGAATCGCTCGGCGTTCTGGGAAGACATGGTGGGCTGCTCAGAGTACGTCCGCCCTGTTGGGGTTTGTTTCAGTGGGGCAGACAGGCAGTGGGGAGTGTGGCAGCACATGTAGGCACACACGTGCACACACATGCACAAGGGCACACATATACAACTGCGGGGGGGGAAGGGTTGGACAAAAATTGAGGGGACAGAGGGTAGAGCAGGGGCCTCTGAGTAGCTGAATTTGGGGTAGAGCCGGTGTGAACATGCCTTGGAAAGAGATGGAGGGCCAGGTGGGCAGAGCCACAGGGGCCACGTGGGTGCATGATGTAGGGCAGCCTGTGAATCGAGAGTGTGAGATAGCCCAAAGTGGGGGTGTGTGGCTGGGCTGAGCTGGCCGTGCAGAGCAGAGCTTCAGGAGGGCCATGGAGACCTAGGAACTATCTACATGTTGGAGTTGGTGGGGCCTGGCCATGCTTTGGATGTGGGAGCAGTGAGAGAAGAGCACTAAGGTTTTAGTCACAGAGGATTAAATGGGGCTATTTAAATGTTCCCTCTCATTAGAAAACTAAACAAACAAAAAAAAGTTGCATAGGTTTGTTTACCAAGTCATGCGAGATTAAATACCACTCGGTGTTGGGAGAATGTGGCGGGGTGGCAGGCAGGGGCACGTCAGGACCAGGGCTGCAGTTTCTTCCCGACTAGTCATCTATCTCAGGAAAGACAACTGAGAGACTCAAGAGAATGGCTAGATATAAAAATGCCTATTGATCTGGTATTTATGGTAGTGAAAAGCAAACAACCAGAATGTTTAACAATAAGATTGTTTAAGGTCCCGCCCGGAGTGAGCTGGTGAGAGATGAGTGACACCTCGCCCAACTGTGGTTGAAATATTAGTCACATGCACTAGAGGAATTAAACGCGCACACCTCTAGACAGAAGGCATCACAGGAGGAAGCATATTAATGGGCGGAGACGACGCGTCTCCGGCAACTGCCGCTGCCCCTTCTCGCTTGCCGAGCTATTTGCTGCTTTTGTCTTCTTTGCTTTAGTTACATTGTTACTCTGTTTTTATTCAAGCAATTTAGACATTACACATCCTATTTCAGCTTTTGTAGTGATTGTCCTTTGATTTGTTCCATAAACATTTGAACTAATGGCTTTGTGCTACTGTCCAGAGAGAGAGACTGTATCTCCCACCTTGGAATAGGACAAAAACCCTCAGCCACCCCTAAGGCTGAAGGAGGTAAAGCCTTTTCTTTCAGACAGCTGAATTGGTTAATCTTGATAATTAGACTCAGTTACACATGTTGTGTGTGTGTTTAAGTTGTCTGCATTTCTCTCTTTGAATACAGTTTTTCTTTTAGAGGATTACATTCTAAGATAATTATTAAATATTATAGATATTTACAATGCTCCCTGTCCCCAGCATCTCGGGCACACTCCACAGTCGTGCTGGATGACAACTAAGTGCCCTGGGCAGGTGTCCACACTCAGGGCGCCTTCAGAGATGTCAGATCTCTCTGTGTCCCTGAGAATGCCCTGATGACTCTGGTCAGTGGTGGCCCGTCCATCTCTCTAGCTGCCCTTCACTCTCTTGATCGTCTTTCCTTTGTATTCATGAAGCACTGGGTCAGAGGTCTGCTGGAGGGAGAATAGAGAGATTATTTTTCATTCTGTTTTTAAAAAGATCTGATTGAGCTCTTCCCATGTGCCAGGGAGCAGCCCACACTTGGGGACGTAGGAACTGAACTTGTCAGTGCGTGGCTGAGCTCCAGCCCAGCGGGAGCATGGGTTTGCTAAGCCACAGCAAGTTTAACAGGTGCATCTTTCCTTGTCACGATGCACCAAACATCACCCTACAGCCTTCCCACACCTGATGGTGCCAGCAGAGGATGCCATGCCTGACTGGTTTCTGTTTCTTTGTAGACAGTCAAGTGTGGGTTTCATTTTGATCTCCAGAAGCTTTTAGAAATTTTCCTTTAATCTTGGAAATTTGAGATTCTGCAAAGTTGTGCCAAATTACATGTCTTCCGATGAATCCTTACAACTGGGATATTTCCTCCTCTAGCTTTGTAAGGTCCCTTCCTCAGCCTTCTCTGTGGTACCTCCTGGCCTATGTCCACCCCTCACCACCCAGCTTTGCGCTGGAGCTGCTCAGTGGATCCTTTTATTGTTTCTTTTTCTGTTTTACTTTTGGTTTTGGGGCAGGAAGTTGTTTTGTTAGGTATCTGTTGGGAAGAACTCTGACCTTTAGGAAGTTTTGCTGTTCTAAATGTTTTTTTTTTTCCAGTTTTTCCTCCTCTGATTTTCTCCTTAACCTCATCCAGTGTTTTCTCTAATCCCACTCATTGACATACTGTCACAATTTTTGTTTTCCAGTTGTACAATGGTAACAAGCTGATTCATGCAGCTTGCTTTTGAGGAATCAAGTTTCTCAACATAGGCATTGGATAAATTATGGGGCCTGCTAGAGGTGACAGCTTGAGAATGGCCAATGCTGAGTGTTTGACAAGAAGAGAAAGGTGTGGCTATCATGGTCAGGTGGTTCCTGAGGGTCACAATAAACAAGGCAGCCATATAGAGTGGGCTTAAGCTTGGCACCCATAGCACAGAGGTTATGGTGCCAGCCACATACCCTGAGGGTGGCAGGTATGAATCTGGCCTGGGCCAGCTGGACAACAATGACAACTGCAACAAAAAATAGCTGGGCATTATGGCGGAGCCTGTAGTATAGACCTAGCTGCTTGGGAGGCAAGAGAATAGCTTAAGCCCAAGAGTTGGAGGTTGCTTTGAGCTGTGACATAGCGACTCTACCCAGGCTGACATAGTGAGACTCTGTCTCAAAAAAAAAAAGTGGTCTTAATTACCAGTCCCATACCAATGAGGGAAGCTAGGGGCTGACCAGTAATGACCCTGTTGTCATGTGATCAACTATATTTTATCATTAGCAAGATCAACACAGTCACATTGTGAATCCACTGGATCCGAGTAATTCTTCCTACAGAGCCCCTGGGCAGTCAGTGTGAGGTGGGGTAGTATATGCACAGTCCTCAGTGTGAGGTGGGGCGTATGCACAGTCCTCAGGGTGAGGTGGGGCGTGTGCACAGTCCTCAGTGTGAGGCGGGGCGTGTGCACAGTCCTCAGTGTGAGGTGGGGCGTGTGCACAGTCCTCAGTGTGAGGTGGGGCATGTGCACAGTCCTCAGTTCTATTAATAACATTTAGGTTCATGCACCTGCTGTAATTTCATTTACCTACTTTTAACGTGCTACATAGATATTGTTCTCCTTTCTGCCCTTTTTACGTTTCTATGAGTTGTGTACAGGTTTACTTGCCTGCCTTGACTATCCCCTTCTGGATCCCAGTTTTGGCTTTTAGCTCTTGAGTGAGTTAAAGCACATGAAGGGTCAAGGCTGTGTCTGTGTGTGTCTATTGCAAACACTGGGGAGTGAAGGGCAGGGCTCAAGTGCCCATCAGTGGGCCTGTTTTGCTGAAGAAAAAGCTAAGCCCACCTAAAGTTGCTTGAAATGTCAGCTCAGGTTGTTGGGGGTCTGCTCCTGCCATGGCAACTTGTGAAGACCAAGGACAAGCATGGAATCCTTGCTTGGGGCACTGAGAGGCTCTCCAGGCTCCCTGCATGCCCTGGGGACGTGTCTTCCTCTTTGATAACCCGGCAGGACCAAGGTCAGCAGCAGACAATTCCTGCTCGATGTTCGTGTGTCCTCACCATGGGCTGGGTCCCGGCTCACAGTCCCCTGCTACAGCCACTGTGTGATATCTGGGGTTCTTCCTTTGAGTGTCTCCTTTCGATGTTCGATTGATAGAAAGGAGCTTATTTTAATTCAATTATATTATTAGTGTTCTAGGAGTGGTCTAGCAAATTCAAACTGCAAGAGTCCACACTTGTACTGCAAACAAAAGCAGAGTCTGAACAGTGATCACCCGACATTTGTACACTCGAGGTGTGACTCGGGAGAGGCATGATTCTTACACAGAGCCCGGTCTATGCTCACCATCTCCCAGGGCAAGAGTCTAATGCACTGGGCACCTTTCTACTCTCCCACTTAAACTGTTATTCTAATTCATTGGCTTGTCTTGACCTGGTGCCGTCCCGGCAGTGTCCCTCCAGACCCCTCACCTTCTGCTCTCACGGCTGGGTATGTGGTGGTCCAGCTGTGCTGTCTCAGCCTTGGGTCCCTCTACCCAGTGGCACTTTCCTTCTCTCCTCTGTTTATAGAGGTCAAGTGTTTTAGTTTAAAAAGTGTGTCTTTTGGTACCAAGCCATCCTGAGCAATTTGGACTCAGGATTCCTGACCCTGCTATTTCGTAGGAGCCGAAGCCCCTTTCAGCAGGGCCTCCCCGGCTGCATCCTCGACGTGCTTCACTAACCCTAATAGCTCCCTATTACCAGCTACAATTTAGCATCTGAGCCAGGAGCTGGATGAGAAAGGGGAGAAAAGGGTGTAAATTATACGGAGTTGCAGGGAACAAAGATTTTACTTCTCCTGAGCACAGCCCTTTGATAGGAAAACGGGGGAGACAAATGTGTCGCTAATTTAATTAAGTAGTATGAGATTTCAGGGTCCACAGATGCCATTTAGAACAGGATTAATCAGGAGCAGGTGATGAAAATGAATAGTCACACACAATGTCAGCGTTTTCACCAATCCGACACAGCCGGATGGAACCAAGAGCTCTTCAAGTAGGACACAGCTTTGCTTGCTGATCCAATACCGCCTCCCTTTCCCTCACAGCGCTCAGCGCGTCCTCATGAGCAGAAACCTGCCTGCGTTTTCTTGCTCTAATCAAGGCACCAGAAGTAAGTGGAGAAAGACTGGTTTATCTGCTCACTGACTTGTACATTCTTCTCTCAGAGAAGGAAGAAGGGTTCCAGCGAGCCTGGCCCCCGTGCCGAGGGCGTGCTGACACATCACAGCTGCGTGCAGGGCCCCCAGGCACTTGCTGCTCGGGGACCGCCCTTCACTCTGGGCTCCAGGAGTCAGAGACCAGTGCCTGAGACCGTGCGCTCCTGCTCAGAGGCTGCTGAAACGTAGCTTCCCAGGGTCTTGCGCAAGGACACAGTGATGCCGTTTTCATAAACCCGGCTAAACAATGCGATGGGGAAGGGGATAGAATCCTGCCCCATCGGCCCAAACCCAGGCTGCCCTTAACCCACAAGTGAGAACACAGCAGAAGAAGACCCAGCTCCAGGTGAGAGGCTACTGGGAGGGTGCTCTCAGCCTCCCCCAGGGCTCAGGTGAGAGGCTGCTGGGAGGGTGTTCTCAGCCTCCTCCAGGGCTCAGGTGAGAGGCTGCTCAGATGGTGCCCTCAGCCTCCCCCAGGGCTCAGGTGAGAGGCTGCTGGGAGGGTGTTCTCAGCCGCCTCCAGGGCTCAGGTGAGAGGCTGCTCAGATGGTGCCCTCAGCCTCCCCCAGGGCTCAGGTGAGAGGCTACTGGGAGGGGTGCCCTCAGCCTCCTCCAGGGCTCTGGCTTGAGTAAGTGGTTGATCACGGACCATTCAAAAATAGCTCTTTCCCAACTCTTGCTTGGTGTTATAATCAAGAGCACCAGCGGCCTGCTGAAAACTCTGGTTATTTATGTCTTCAATTCTCCACATCTTGAGAGGTGGAGGAAAAGGTCTACCTGAGATTAGGTTGTCACCCATATTTTCAGAAATTTGGGATTCGTAGGGACTAAACTGGTGAATTTTTGCCAGTCAGACAACTCTCAGGATGTGTTGTGAGTAACACGGGAATGTTTGAGTTTCTCCAGGCCGCCTCATGAGCGTCTCAGCTTGTGCATTTTCTTCATCCAGAGTTCCGTCCCAAACCAGCCAAACAAACAGAATCCACTTTAAATTTAGGGGTCTCTAATGGTCTATAACAAGTTTTCTGGGGAAACATTTGAAAATCCTGAATATTTGTTTGGGAAATACCGAGGAATTTCAGACAAACATTTTACAATTCTCCTTCAACCCCACAAGTGGACGTTGGCTGTGCTATCCCCTAGGTGCTAAGGAAAATAAGAGAAATAGTGGTGTCTGATGGATTATCATCGTTAGAACAAGTTCACTCTGCCAGGGAACTTTTCAAGGAAGGAAAGGGATGTTTTAAAGAAGACATCTTTCTGGCAACACCCAAAGATGTCACATAAAACCTGTCTTCAAGCAGGGTTATGTGCTAAACTAAACCTTCTGGGACCGGAAGATTCCGGATATGCTGGAAGCCTGGACTCTCACACAGGTGCCCATAGGCAGGGATTCTGTTTATTCCCTTTTAAGCCCATGAAAGTGACAGGCATCGAGTTCTTCCCCAGTCGAGTAAGAGCCTGTCTCAAAATGGGCGCCAGCTTATCGCAAGCGTGCGAGAGAAGGGCATTTTCCTTTTATTCCATGAGCCCAGGACGCCTTGCCCTGCCCAGTCCTGTGGGGTGGCCACAACAGCCAGGACTTCTGGATGGGGACCTGAGTGGACAGCAGAGCACACACAGGGGTGATGGAGACTGAGAAATCTCTGCTCAGCCAAAGAGCTCCATCCCCCTCATACAGGCTTCCAGGAAACCACCCTGCCCCCTGCAGGGATGGACACAGTTCTGACTGGACGCTGGTGTGTCCCAGACCCTAGCAAGAGGAGCCCAGTGCTGACTCTGCTTTCTCAGAGAAGAATAGAGCAATTCTGCAGTCGTGGCTGAACCACGCAGCACCCCCACCCCGGGGCCGTGCTCAGAGACCCTGGCCGGGGCAGTCCAGGATGAGTTTCTACACTAGCAACAGCTCCTTCCCTGTGCCAGGGCCTCCTCCTCCCCCCTCTCATCAGGAACTGCCCGGAAGAGCTGGACTCCTGGGCAGGAGAAGGGTCTGGGCGGGAAGCTTGGGCGTTTTTTGTTGTAAATAATGTCGGGACACCAAACCTGCCAGAACTTTTGCAGATTTTTCTCCATAATTTAAGACTCATTCCTTAGCAATTTTTTGTTTGTATTGTTTTTAAGAGACTTCACATGACTTATACCCTCCTTCCCACCCCCCACGGATCTTAAACAGCTGGTGTGGGTAGTATCTGGGCACACCGGGTTCAGAGTGTGTATTTCAGAGAGCTGTTAGCTTTTTCTCACTGTTGGGCACTCACCTAGGCCGGGCCTTCTCCCCGTCTTTCTGGCCCATGAATGGAGAGTGCCCAGTGGCCCCAATTCTCAGTGGCAGAGCAAGTGTGGACAGTAGCCTCTGGGGCTCCCTGTGTACTCTGGGGCAGCTGGGCCTTCCTGCAGTGGACAGTTTGCCAAGTGGCCTTTCCTTCTGCCCAGGGTTCACCAGGACAGGTGCAGTGAATATTTTAATAAACATTTCATGATCTTATTTCCAAATGTCTCAAGCTTGAAAGGTCCATGGGATCTGAGTTTAATAGACAGAAAAGTGACAAACATACACATGCAAGTGACTTTAAAGTAAATGCAATGCCTTAGAACACACCAGACCCCCTCAACACACTTACCATAGCTATAAAAAACGTGAACGTTTGTATAATCCCTTTCAAAATCTTTGTACATTGACACCTGAATGTGATTCATGCAAGACCAGATATTAAATTTTGGGCCCCTCTGTAGTTCAGCATTACTGGGACGCTGAGAGGTGGCTAACCTGCCCCTGAGAGCTCAGAGAAAGGTGGGCAGGGAAGGTGCACCAGGCTGTCAGAACGCACCATGCAGAACCACAGCACGGGCAGCTGGGAGCTGCAGAGAAGTAATTAATTATCGATGCGTCCAGAGAGAGGATCTATTACAGGAACCCTACAAAGTAGAAAGGGAGAAATATAGGTCCCTAAAAAAAGTGTTCCTGCTGGAGGGTGAAAATGAATAGGAACTTTTTTATTAAACTAATATACCATTTGATTAAAAAGTGAACTATGTAAGCTTTAATAAGATAAGAATGATGAAGTCAGTAAAATTATTCTTGAATTAGCTGAGTTGGAATTTTTTTTTTTTCAAAATTGTTCAACAGGAAAAAGGCTAAAGGAAAATATCTGGGCTCTGGAGAAGCTTGTCTGGTGCATCAGCGTGGTCGTGTGAGGGGAGAGGGTCTCCAGGAACCCGGTGCCCTGAGTACCCAGGCTCGGGTGCAGCCCCCGGCCAGGCACTGGTCCCCAGCTCCTAAGTTTCCTCAGAGCTTCTTAAGAACCAAATGCTCAACATCACAAAGCGTGATGATGAACACATATTACATATGCACACAGTGACAAAAGGGTCATTAGCCAGCACCACTGACACTGAGGAAGCAGTAAGACAGAGGGAGCTGGGCTCCGCCCGGGAGGAGGTGCACAGACTCTTGGGCCAGGCGGGCTGCCAGGTTCCACAGAAGAGGGGAACAGGGAGAGGCTAGCAAGCTGCTCAGATATTTCTTAGTACTTTTTAACGATAGCAAATTTTTTATTGTTGAGGATTCATTGAGGGTACACAGAACCAGTTACACTGATTGCTTTTGTTAGATAAGGACCCTCTTATAATATGTCCCACTCCAAAAGGTGTCCTCAAAAAAAGTGAGGGGACAAATAGCATTTTTTTGACTTTGTTTTGTTCTTAAGCCAGAAGTATTTGTGACTTTTTCAATCACACAAATACAAATTATTGAGAAATGTATCTACAGCTTGCCTGGGTCAAATCAGGATTTGGGGTAAAGGAGGGCCACTCACTGTCCCTGACAAGGAGAAAGCAGCCCCAGCTGAGGGCAGAGGAGGAAGGCGGGGCAGGTGCAAGTGGGTCTGAGCCTCGGGCCACCGAGACAGGAAGGAGTGGGCCCATCCTCAGGACACACTGGCTCGCTGGGCAGCAGGTCCTTTTGTGGGTGGGTGGGATGAGTTCTGTCCCCATAAACTCCCTACAGCCCCCCCAGGAGGGAACATCCATTCAGGAACCTCCCTTGCCCCTCTTAAGGGTCAGACTTCTGGGGCTATGAGCAGCGTGAAGCAGGAGGGGCAGCCCAGCCTGCAGGAGCCTCTGGTGCCCCCGAGGCAGGAGAGAAGCACACAGGTGAATGACCGCTTCACATGACCACAACACGTGCACAGAGAGGGTGTGGAGCAGGGGCTGGAGGCTGAGAACAAGGCAGGATGGCTGGTGGTCAGCGAGGCACACTCCAGGGGCCAGTGACAGCTGAAGGCCGGGTAGGAAGTGGGAGGGGCTAGGTGGGCCCAGGGCCTGGGGACCCGGCTTCTGAGCTGAGCCACTCAGGTTCCTGAGGGAGGTGCAGGACTCACCATGCAGGGTAAAAGGGGCCCTGGGGGGAGACTGAGCCTGGCACGGGCACTGGCAGGGCATAGTGCAAAGCAGCTGGATTCTGGTCTCCCCGTGACACTTTGAACAGAGGGCTGTGAATGCTAAGCTCTGAGCCTGTAGCACCCAGACCAGGAGCCTAACCACAGCGTCCTGTGTGGGCTCCGAGGGAGGAGGCTCCGAGGGGAGGAGGTGCTGAGGTGGCAGGGCTACCACTCACCACGCAAGAAGCAGCCGCCAGAGGAGGCTTGCCTGGTTTGGGACATACAGTTCCTCGGACAGAAAGAAAAAAGGATAAGATGAAAAGAGAAACACAAACCAGGTTAAAATCCACCTGCCTCCCTATCTGCTGCTTGTCTCAAGTAGAACTTGAAGCCACAGGAAGGTCCCGTGTCTGGTGCCTTCACAGAGCTGAGTGCTGGGCCAGCCACGTCAGGTGGCCACAACTACCCTCTGACTGGGAAGGACACCCCTTAGGTTTCCTCAGGGCGGGACAGGCGGGGAGGGAGCTGCTGGGTGCTCCTGGGGGCTTCCAGTTTCATCTCAGAGGTGGAAAGTTCGATGGTCACCATTCAGGTCTGTCCATGGTCTCAACAAGCCACGTGGCCTCCCCAAACCAGCCACAACCACCACAGGGCGAGGCAGCCTGGCCTCGGACACTCACCCCAGGCAGGGAGTGTAACAATGTCCCCGGTGAATGCCTGTGTCCTTTTTTTTAAGTGTCACATGATCTCGCCCTGTGACATCGCAGATCTCCATGGTGGCTTTGTTGGCCTCTGTGCATGAATAATTTTCCCAGTGCTTGTTTTTAGCAGAGCCAGAGAAAGCGCACTATGGGCACAGCCTCTTGTCCCAGCGATCCACATTCTGTTGGGCTGAGCCGCTTACAACAGTGTAAAGCCCCCGGTGGCATGTGTTATAATACACGCGGCATTGTCCCCCTGAAGAACAGACGGAGGAAAGAACATTGTTCTACCAGGGAGCAATTCATCGGGTTTTTCCCAGAGACTCTTGGGTCAAGTTTTTATAGGCCTATTTGATTTTCAAATTCTTTTTTTACCCTCTTTCCTCTCAGCGAGTGTAGTGTCCAAACTTGTCTACATTCACTTGCCATGTTTTGTGCATGGTAGATGTCCTTTAAAAAGAGTATCTCAAATAAGTCTTTATTCTTGTTCTGTTGGCTCTTATTCTGTGTTTTCATGAACTCTGGCCCCAGCCATGGCAACTGTGAGAAAAATGTTAACAATGATTGACAGGATTAGAAAAGCCTGGTCCCTATCCGCATTTCAAACACTCTGGGAACAATGGTGTTTGGTGTGATTGAATTAATGAGATACCATGGGCTGTCAAAGGAGCAGGCATACTTTACATAAACCTGATTATCTTTGCATGGCAGAAATGGAAAGAAAAATACAGGGGAGAGTGCGGTTTGGCTCTCACTCCTACCTCCAAAGGCGCCTTGGAAGGGCGGCCCTGCTCCGGGCGAGGGGCCGCTCAGCTGACCGGGCTCCCTGCCTGCTCGGCGTCCATCAGCCTTGGTTTTTAACAAGTCTATTCAGGAAACCGGCTCCACACAGCTCTCTTCTCACAACTCAGCACCTCTCTGGGTTTTTCATTTTTTAAAAAAATTTTACTTTAAAAAATTTTTCCCTGGGAGCCATTGTTTAATGTGAGCTAAGGACGCATTTCTACAATTAGGCCTGGGCTGGTGCTCCTGCCCCATCCCCACCCTGCGAGGAGGTAGAGACTGTGGCTGTGCAGTGTTTACAGGCTGGGCCCACGGCACAGACTGTAACCCCGGAGAACGTTGGTGGGAGCCCCGAGTGTCGATAAGGTAACCTGGCCAGCCGTAGGAGCCTCTCTGGGCTCCGGAGGGCTGTGGCTGAGGCCTCATGATGTCATCGGGGTTCACTTGAGAGACCATCAGAAATACATCATTATTCACTGAAAGGATGGCCCCTGGCTCTTCCAGAAGCCTTCAAGAGAGAGAGGACATGGTATGTGGACGGCGTGGGCCAGGGCTGGAAAAGTTAGTTTTTCATGGAAGCCCTTCAGAGCAGAGAGAGGTGAGGAATCCCACGTCCTGGAGCCGGCCAGTGTGACTGGCACCATCAGCGCTCAGCAGAGGCCCACGGGCTTGGAGGCCACCGCCGCACCTTGGTTCTGGGGACAGATTTCTGCAGGTCATCATGTGCCGGGACGTTACTAGGAAGAAGCCTGATCAGAGTAACAGATACATGAAGGAAGGGAGCAGACGGCACGAGCGTCCTGCAGCCCCAGCCCTGAGGCTCCGAGCACTTTGCTTCTCAGTCACCAGAGGGATTCCGAATCCAGGATGAAGTCAACCGGAAACCACAGAGGTTGAAAAGGCCACCCTGCTTCATTCTAGAAGAATAAAATTGATGCAAAATAGATGGAGGTTGCGTGTTTAAAACAAGGGTCAACTTCAGCCCCACGCCCCCACGTGCTTGTCCCCCCTGTTCCACGCAGGACTCGAGAGTCAAGGCAGGTTTATAGTCACAGCGGTTTCACACACTCTGGTGGCCAGGGCCCCGCTTTACCTGAGCCCATAGATTAAACGCAGGCATTTATACATGGAAGTAAAACAGCAGGGGTGTGAGCTGGACCTCTGGGAGTGGGCCCACCTTTCCTGCATGAACTTGCCTCCTGCTGGAGCTTGTTCCCCAAGGACAAGCCGCAGGGAGCCAGCAACTCCCTCCCCAGAGCATAGCTTTGGAGAAATGCAGGTTCCACTTGTCACGCTGGACTCCCTCTTGTCCAGCTTAGGACTGCGAGATGCTGCACTCCTCCCAGGCTGCAGGTGCCTGTGTCACAGCCGTCCTGCATACCGGCCACCAGCTTCCCCACCTGGCAGCTCCTGGGTCTCCACATGCTGGACGGGACAGGGAGGGAGCAGTTCCTGCCCTTTCTTGCCTACAAGAGAGAGTGCAGCAAGGCTGGAGGATATTTCTGGGGGAACCAAGTTGTTCTGCTTAAAACACTATAACCCCAAATCAGCCTGAAAATGCCTCCTCTCCTCTCAGGAGCCAGAGAATATGGAATTTTCTCACTGAGCTCCTTATCAGTAAAGCTACAGAATGACAATAGCAATGCTGGAGGTGGACAGAGAAATTGGTGTTTGCTGGGTTTTATATCCAAACTTTCACCTTGGTAAAGGTCCATCCCACACAGACCTGACGGGAACTACGTGCCCTTCTTTCATCAGTAGCTTACTCTATTAGGCTATTTGTGGTCCTCTGATTTTAAAAGTTTTTTTTTTTTAATTTAGTCCTTGGCATTAAAAACATTCTTATAGTATTTAAGTTCTGTCTTATAATTTCATGATTTTACAAGAAAGATATACTTTAGATTTTACTTTATCACCTTTTTAAAGGCCATGAGATATCACTGTTAAGTACCGTTTATAGATTATAAATTGGGAGCTTGGAAAGTAGGTTTTATTAGTCCTTCCTGTGGTCTCTTTGTGTTAATGCGATTTTATACACTGGCAGGCATCGGAGCCACCAGAAACACATCAGGCTCAGAGCACAGACTCAAAAACGCACTGCTGATGTTGTTATTGAAAAAATGAGGTGTCTGGATTTGGAGCAAAAACTCTTTCGGAAATAAAAACTTCACTCCAGTTTTATTAAATGAATCTTGTTAAGACTTTGTAATTTAAGCTGATGTTTATGGTGATTTAAAGTACGTGGCAATAAAATATTTGTTACTAATGAACTCCTTGTTTTAAGAAAGTTTGAGACAGCTCATTTGTGTGGAATTCTATGGGTTCATTTTAGGTGATGTGGAAACGGATACCTGTAGTTTCCAGGACACACCAGACGGCGTTGGTGGGACGAGCCGGCACTTGGACTTTGCTCTCCAGACCCCGTTTTCATCGCTTGTCTCCACGTTGGAGCCACAGTGCTGTTTACGCGGGGTTGGTTCTTCTTGTTTCATACCAAATTTCCTTGAGCTTTTTATGCCTTATTAAAAAATGCTTTTGATGATTAAAAAACCTTTTAAACAGATATTTCAACAACTTTTATAAACATGTCTGGACTCTCTCTTACATAAGTCACAGTAAGGATGTAAATTCTCAACGCTCTACATCTCTCTGGCTGTGACAGGAAAGACTCCCTGGGCTGGTGGTCAGCTCCAGCTGTCCCAAGCTCCCCTGCTGCCCCGCGTCCACGGGGCACCCTAGGAGGCTGCTTCAGCTGAGTGTCCTTGTCATCTGGCCTTAGTGACCATGGTGGCACGTTGTCCCACCCAGCCAGCCCTGTACAAACTCCACTGCCTCCAGAACACACTCTGTTCCCCTCCAGACACCCTGACATGCCCCCATGGTCATGGCCTGTGTCCTGAAGGCAGCTTGGCAGGGGTGTGCCCAGCAGTGGGGATGCCCAGCAATGGCAGGTGGGGCTGCTTGGGCACAGGTTACCAGAGGTAAAGGAAGCTGGTTCCTGGATGGTGCCGCCATCCCTGGGGTGAGTGATCTCATCGGCCAGGCGGCAGGGCTCCACCAGGGGTGGTCCTTGCTCCTGTACATCTGCCAGATGTCTCCTGCTCTCCACCGAGGGCAATCCTCGCTCCTGCACCTCTTGACTTACAAGAAAGCACCTGGACTAGAGACATCCCTGCAGGCCACCCTGTCCCCCCCCCCCCCCCGCCCGGGTGTGGCCTGCGCTCTGCTGCATACTCTGGACCAGAAAGTGGAGTGGCTGAGCGGGCACAAATGTTGACCCAAGACAGAGGCTTAGCACAGATCCAGTGCTCTGGTTCTGAGGCTTCTGGTGCAGTGGGCAAGGCCAAATGGGAGGAAGCAGAGTCCAGATGTGTGGCCAGGGATGGCTCTTCTCAGGGTTCCCAGGGCTGGGGCACTGAGTGCTCCATGGGGTCAGACTTGTGCCCGTGACTAGCATGGAGACTTTGTCATGGTCACAGGAGTGGATCGACATAGGTTGAAATTTCACACAAACACTGAGTCTTGGAAGTACGTGAACAGAAGCTGCGTTGCTGAGCTAATGAGCCAGGTGGGAGCCACCAGCCTGCACCCTGTCCCCAAAGTGCCTTCACCAAAGTAGCTCAGGTCTTCCAGAAGCATTTTCTTCACCCAGATGCTTCTTTGTCTTTGGTATGGCTGGGTGAGGACAGGGACCCTACAGCCACTGTGCAGCACCCGTTGCAAAGCCCAACACACTTCAGGTTCTCAGCTGTCTGGGAAGAGGCTCACAGAGGAGATGCCAGACGCAGGCAGGAGCTCCGGGGTGGGGCTGCACCTCTGCTGAAGATCAGCTCCTCCCCTGTCCTCAGTTAACAACCTACGGGTGAAGGACAAGAGATACGAGGTAAAGGGCAGAGGGCACAGGTGACGGGCCAGCACTCAGCTGGCCACTCTTCATGACGGGCAGAAAGCCCACCAGTGCTGTCTGCAGCCACTCTTGGCTGTGGGCTTCCCGTGAAGAGCCCAGTTGCCACCACAGGTGCCATGCGCACGTGTCCACATGGCAGGTCTGCCGCTGAGCTGGCGAGGGTGTGGAGTGAGAGTTCGGAGCCAGTGTGGCCCGATGTGTGCAGTCTCTCCTGAAGGAGGTGAGAACACGGCTGCTTCACAGTCATGTAGGCGTGTTTCTGGTGGCCGCAGAATAGCTGGTCATTTTAGGCAAACTCAGAGATAAGGCAGGCTGGCTTCTCATTGCTGTTGGGTCACAAAATCCGCCACATGAGCTGCTCCAAAGCACAGATGGAAAGTCGGCTTCAGATTTTCACCAAGAAGTGTGTTTGCTTCATAACCCAAACACGGGTGCAGCCGTGGTGCTGGGTGCGAGGGCCTCAGATTAACAGCAGGACAGAAAAGAATCAATCTCCCTGATAGACAGTGGCCTTTGTCCTCCCCGACTCGGCTCTCCCAAAACTTTGCAATTCTGGCTTTCGGTCTACTTTCCCCTGGGGAGCAGGGCCTGGAAATGAGTTTCTTTTCAACCTGGTTTTGGGAAGAACATCCTTGGAACTGCAGATACAGTCTTCTGGAGTCACTGGAAATTGTTCCTAAGTGTTGTCACCAGCATAACAGGCAGGTGAGGCTGGAGTCAGCACCATGCCAGGCAGGGTGTGTTCTCCAGATGGCAGAGTTAAGGGGTGGACATGCCGAGGTCCGCTGGGCAGCAGCCTTGCCAGCCTCTGACTATGGGAGCACAGATATGAGCTGTACCCTGTAGGGGCAGTGGAGCCACCTGTGTCCCACTAGCCTTGGCACTGGGACACTGGGCCCACTTGGGAGTCCACGAGGCTTAGGGGTGGTCTCATGGCAGCAGAAGCTCCAGCAAGCAGGTTGGGCTCCCATCTGTGACCATGGGGCCCCTGGGGGTTGGGCCTGAGGGATGAATGTGTCAACCAGGTACCTCATGGTTTCCTGGCATTTTAAAATGAAGCCCGTGTTCAATTTCAAAGAGTCATTCTCATAATACCTGGATGCCTCCCTCCCTCAGTCCCTCTGTCTAATAAAGCCAAGAGGTCCCCAGTCACTGGCGCTAGGCACAGGGAAAGGGAGGCAGCAGGGAGGGGGTTAAGTGGCCACGGCCGCAGTTTCTCAATCAGCTCAGGAAGCCTCGGGCCACCTTTGCTCATAAGACTCTGCACAAATATTTCTTTTTCTATCAGAGGAATTCTAATTCTGCACACAGACCAGGGCTACTCAGATTATTACACATTATTAAAAATTAATTTAAAAAATGGTCTGGTTCTTGAGATGTGCTGTGGAGGTGTGTGTCCAAGTTTGAAATGAGAGCACAAGACAGGAGGGCTGTGTGTGCTGGTGGGACGTCACAGCTTCTGTCTGACCACGGCCATCTCTTGTTCTGGCTATGCCCCTTTACCGTTGGGACTTTGCACTATCACGCTGACCTTAAATTACAAAAATAGCGAAAAACCATGGTTCCATGCCCTCTCCCCTGCAGTTTTCTGGGTGTGTTTCTAGGCAGGAAATCAGGGACAGACGGGACAGTGCCCTGGTCTGTCCCGAGGCCCAGTCTGCATGCAGCTGTGCGCACACACACTGCCATGCCAGTTCCCTCGGCCGCACTGGGCACTGACTCTGCGTTTTCTCCGGAAGACAGTGGGGTCCTTGGAGAGGGCACAGGGAATCCTGAGCCCCAGGACCCCAGGACCCCACTCTGCACAGATGGCACATGGAGGTGGCTTGTTATTTCTCTTCTCCCGCAAGACTCAGGTACGACAATGCTAACAGGTATCACTCGTGTGTGTGTGTGTGTGTGTCACTGTGTGTATATTGCTGTGTATGTGTCGCTATGTGTGCATGGCACCGTGTCTGTCACTGTGTGTGTGTGCATGTCACTGTGTGTGTGTCCCTATGTGTGTGTGCATGTCACTGTGTGTGTGTCCCTATGTGTGTGTGCATGTCACTGTGTGTGTGTCCCTATGTGTGTGTGCATGTCACTGTGTGCATGTCACTGTGTGTGTGTCACTGTGTGTGTGTGTCACTGTGTGTGTGTCACTGTGTGTGTGTCACTGTGTGTGTGTCACTGTGTGTGTGTGCCTGCATGTGCCTAACACTCTCATCACTGCATAATTGAGGGAGATTTGGTCCCCGTTAAACTTAACAGAAAGTAGACACTGCACTTGTTGCACCGACGCCCGGGTGGATCCAGGACACAGAGTGTGCGGTGTTGACAGCTGCTGCCCCCGAGCAACCCTGGCCTGGTGTCGTGCCTGTGGTAGTTCATGGAGTCCTGGGCCCCCGAGGTGGTCGGAAGGTGAGCAGTCCATGGCCTGCTGGGCACCACAGCCTGGGAGGCCAGGGGGCTGCAGCCGTGTGTCCTGGGAAGGTGAGCAGGTGACTGAGGTGGGCCCACCTGAGCCTGTCCACAGGGCTGCACACACACATCATCACTATCAAGTGTCAGCTGGATGAATCAGAGGGACAGAAACTGACAGTTGTCCTCATCATCACTGCTGTTGACTTTCAGTAAGATCAGCCGCATGGCCCCAGGGAAGAGCAGTCTGGGCTGGTGGCCATGCAGTGGCCGTGGGTGTGGGTTGTCATTTCCCAATGTCCCCTGGACCTGCCAGCACTTTTGACTCCGGTGGTCAGTTTCTTTCTGGCCTGGTTTGATGGGACATACTTTTTACCTTCACAGGGGAGGATTATGAAACAGGAAGGGGTAGAAGGTTGGGTGTCCCTCAGAGGGTAGTGAATATATCTGCCTCTTTAATTCGGAGGAAAATGATGTGTCCTACAATATGCTTCCCAAAGGAGGAGCGGGTGGTGCCTCCCGGAACTCCTGCTGTTTCAGGAAACAGACACAGCTACACCCCTGTCTGAGCCACAGGCTACTTGCACTATTCCCAGGAATAATATGTCCTCCTGAAGAGAAGCACACAGATGGTGTGGAAGGTGACAGCCTCTGGGCAGCCCCTGCAGCCAGTCCTGGGACCTGCCCAGCAGTGCTGCCCCCGCACACGCTGGGCAGGGCACCCGGGCCAGTCCTTTCCCTCTGCCTCGTACACCTTGAGCCCTCTGCCAGGGATTTTTTTTTTTTTTTTTTTGAGACAGAATCTTACTATGTCACCCTTGGTAGAGTGCTGTGGTGTCACAGCTCACAGCCACCTCTAACTCTTGGGCTTAAGCAATTCTCCCGCCTCAGCCTCTCAAGTAGCTGGGACTACAGGCGCCCATCACAACCCCGGCTATTTTTTTGTTGGAGTTGTCATTGTTTAGCTGGCCCAGGCTGGGTTTGAACCCGCAACTCAGGGTGCATGTGGCGGGCACTGTAACCACTGTGCTACAGGCGCCTAGCCCTCTTTGCAAGGTCTTTCTGCTGACTCCTGCACGTCCTTTGCTAGCCCTGACACCACACAGTCCTGCACACTGGGAATACACATGTATTTCCCATGATTCTGGAGGCGGGAAGTCCAAGGTCAAGTGGTCAGCAGGGCTGGGTCATCCTGAGGCTGTGCAGAAGTGCCTGTTCTGACCTCTGTCCTGGTCCTGTGGATGATGTCTCCTGTTTTCTGTCTTCATGGGTCCCATCTGTGTTGAGTTCTATGTGAACACCGGTTAGACTTGGCTGGGGCCCACCTTAACCACCTAGTTTAACCCCCCACAGTCACATTCAGAGGGGTTAGAGCTCCGACATCAATTTTAATGAGATAAATCTCAGCCCATACCCCCGCCCCCCGATGATACACTTTATGGGGCAGGTCTCACCCAAGCCAGGCTGAGCCCATAACTCTCAAAGACTCAGTGGGAACCCGGTGTTTCCTTCCCATTCCTCCTGAGGGGATTGTCTTTCCTCCCTCTGACATATCATGGTCAAAGTGAAAACAGCACAGGTAATTTGTATTTTAATATGAGTTAAATGAGAGTAATGAAAGGAAGAAAGAGAAGGAGGGAAGGAGGATGGAGGGGAGAAGGAGGAGAGGAGGGAGGAGGAGGGAGGAGGAGGGAGGAGGAAGGGGGGAGGGAGGAGGAGGGAGAGTTACTGAATATCCTTAGCTCCAGTGCCATGTAGGCCCGCGTACCTGTGATCTCATAGTCCAAGAACAGACTTAAGTTGTATCTTTGCCGTTTTGCAGATGATAAAGCTGGACATCAGAGGAGGAGATCCGGATGGTCTGGAGATGCTGGGCTCCCAACTGCAGCACCACGGGCCATCTGTGATGTGCCTGCCCATGGGAAGTACTAGACCATCGTGGGGATTAGATGACTTAACTGACATCACTTCTGCGGGAGTGTCTGGGCCCCAGAAGGCCTGTCTGTGAAGGCTCCTTTCTTGTGAGGTCACTGCTGAGGCTATGCCACCACACGTGCACTTGGCTGTAGACAGTGGTCACTGCCTCACCACTGAGCAGGAAGCCCCTCGAGGTCCCTGGGAGTTAGGTGCCCGAGGAGTTCTGTGGTCATGGCTGCTGCAGGGATCGCATTTTAATTTCTCCTTATGATTAGTCAGGGTCTGAAACTGGTGTTTGTGCAAGAATTCAGGATGAGAAATGGGATATGGAATAGTATTTTTAGGCTATTTTTCTGGGAAATCTGAGTCTAGAGTGTGTGGTATTCATTCATCAATGTATTGATGATCTTCCCACCCATTCACCCATCCATCTATCCCTATATCCACCCATCTATCCATCCACCAGGTACCCATACCCCATCCACTATCCACCCACCCACCCATCCAACCTCTCACTCATCCAGCCATCCGTCTGTCCATCCGTCCATCCAGTGACGCTTAGGGGCATCTGCTGTCAACCATGTGTTCCAGGACTGGGCATACACTGATGAGCAAACCAAACATTTCATCCGTCTGGCTATGCTCTTCACTCCAATGGACAAGAGTTTAAACATATCTGAAGCTGAAGTTCTCCCTCCACACCAAGCGTCCGGAAGGGGAATGTTCAGGCTGTGGCTACACAGGTCACCACATGATAATTTATAACCAGTGGGCAAATCAGCCTTGTTTATTGGGGATTCTTTTTCTGTAGCATTATTAATTATTTTTCTCTAATTTTCAAATTCTTACTAATTTTCTGGAATCTGTATTAGCTTTTGGTCAGTAAGTTGACTTATTTATAACCATTAATATATAAAAAACACAAAAGTGAACTTAAAATTTTAAGTTGTATCCCCTTTAGAAGGACTGTCCACAGCATAAGACCATATACGTTTACACCAAGACAGGGTACTGGGAGAGGGGGTGAAGCACCCTCCCACCACCTCGGGCCATCGGCCACCAGCCATCTGTGCTTTCCCTGTCAAAGCTCTTGGGATCCCCAGTGGTCACTCTGTCAGGAACATCTGTCTTTGGCAGCAGTGGCCTGAACACACATCAGGGAAGCCATATCCATTGTGTGGCCACTAAACCCTGGCGGCAAGAGGGAGTGAGGATAAAGCTACTGGTCAGTGCTTTAGCTCTGTAGCTGTCCGGGAGGTATGGAGTGTGATATAACCTTCTCAGGAGGAAAAACTATTCTCCAGGAGCCTGGTCCATCACCTCTGTCCATACCTTCTCTGACCCCATCCCACTGGAAAGAGAGGGGAACAGCCTGCAGGCCCCAAGGCTGCCTGGCTCACATCTTGATGGTGTATCCTGTGTTGGGAACACTGAGCACGGGTGTTCCAAGGCCCCCTTCATCTTTGGACGTCGCCTGGTGTGGGGAGTGTGGCCCTGTGGCCTCCTGGTGTCTTCCTGGAGCAGCGTGTGCAGGCTGCTCCCCCCACAGGTTGGGTCCCCACTGCCTGCAGGTCAGTGCTGGGCACGGTGGTGGCCCATGGCAGGCCCAGACCCTCTGCACCTTCTCCTTCGGAGGCTCCTCGTGGTGGGGGCCCCTCAGCCTGCTCCGGCTGCTCCCACAATTCCACAGCTGCTCTTGGTGCCCTGTGCCTCCCAGGTCCTGGGTTCCCATTGCAGAGAGGACCTTCCAGGACCTGGCCGGCAGTGTCAGGGTTAACTCAGAGCAGTTGCTGGGAGAAAGCAAACACCCAGCTGGGTGCTGGTTTGTAAAATGAATTTTCAATGTGTCATCCACAGATGACCATTGACTGGGGGCCATAAATAAAGGCGGTCCTGACGTTGATGGCTGTGGGGAGTAGCTCCAACACGCGGCTGCCCTGAGCTGCTCAGTGCCCGTCTGCGGGGTGCCTGGCAGGCCCTCTGGCTTCTGGAGTGCCTTTCTCAGCCCTGTCCTATTACCAGGACGGGGCGCTCAGTATTCACTCTGCACAGCATCAGGACTGAGCCAGTCTGGACCATCGTGGGCCTACTGATAATGGCTCCTTTGTTCCAGGGCTTATAGGAGCAAGAAAATACAGGGGAGAGGAGAGAATCATCACGTATGTGCATGGAAATCCTGTCAGGGTCAAAAGTAGAAAACCAGGGAAGCCATGGGAGGGGAAACTGTCAGACAAAGTACAGAGGTTTCTAAGGTAATAATAAAGAAGAGAGAGAAAATTTTTACAGATTTTTTTCCTTAACATGCTCAACATCTAAGTAAGAGTTAATAGATTTTTTTGAAATTTATCTTCTTGTAAAAGATTGACTTTTTAATCTTTGAGGTTTAACAGACAAGTATTTTCCTAAATTCTGAATAACAGAAGGCTCTCCCTATAAGGAAGAACGTGTCACTCTTTCCCCCACACCCCACCGGTCTATCCCTCAGTCCCTGATTCCCAGGACACCTGAGCCTGGCTCTGCAGAGCTGGGGGATGGGGCAGAGTGCGGTGTGGGTGCTAATTTAAGGACCTGCATTAGGTGATGAGCATGGACTTCGGGCCTGCCAGGCTCGACTCCGTCTGCACCTCCCACGGTCGTGTGCTCCATTGTCTACCATCTAGCCAGGCCCTGTCCTGACAGCTGGAGGGAGGAGCGTCCTGGGGATGCCCACCCTATAAGCCAGCAAACATCAAGGGGATACCTGCTCTGAAAGCCAGCAAATGCAGAGTCAGGGGGCTCACTGAGGCCCGGGCACTGGCAGGTCTGCTTGTAGAGTCCAGGTCCCTGTGACACTGACCAGGCCATCCCTAAGACCCCCAGCTGGATAACTCCCAAGTTTCCCCCACTCACACATGTCACCTCGATATGGACCTGCTGGGTCCATCCCTCCTCCACCATGAGCCTTTTCCAACATGAGGCTTTTTAGGGAGGGGGCCGAGATGACCACTCTTTGGAGGAGCCTGGGATCCCTGCTACAGGAGTTTGGGGACCCCACACAGGGCTAAAACCAGAGCTCTAGGCTACACGGTGCAGAGGGGATGGCCCCAATGTCTCCTGGTTTTAGAAAGAGCTAATGAAAGACCTTGGTGTCCTCTATTTTTATTTTTCCTTTTTCTAAATTTTCCAATTTTTCTGAATTAAATGTCACATAAAATCAGTGGGACCTGCTGGGAGGGACCTGCTGGGAGGGCCCCTCGGCAGTGGGCTTGCCGAGAGTCACACACCCAGCCCTGAGGGCTCCCCTCCAGGATGGGGCGACAAGGAAGAGACTCTGCTTTGACCAGAGTCTCAGCAGGCGGAGAGGAGTCAGGAGAAGGGGGAAGGCAGAGGATGAGAGCCTGGGAGGCAGCGCCATTCTCCACGCTGAAGTAAAACAAGACCAGAAGGAATGCCTTGAAGACAGAAATGATCCCTGGAGCCATAGCAGTTCCTCAAGTTCAGGGAAACTTATCCCACATAAAAAGGAGCAATAGAAAAGTACCAAGTCCAAACCCATAGAAGCTTTAGTTAGAAAGGGACAGGACAGAGTCCCTACGATGATAGAAGAGCAGACAGGTTCATCTTTATTGGGCTCATTCAAAATAAGTTAAATGAAAATGATCGAATAGAAAAAAAATCAGAGCAGCAGAACACAGAAAAGTTGAAAGAGCACAGGATGTGTTCAGAAGAAAATAATCAGAAATGATAAACTAAAAAATTTGAATAAACAAAGAAAACAGAAGGGAAAATTACATATAAAAATGCAGAGATGAAAAGATTTGGAAAATGATAAATACTAAAGTATGAAATCCAACATATAAATAATAGATACCCCTGAAAAGAAAAATCAAATCAAGAAGGAACAGAAGAAATATTAAAAGCTATAATTCAAGAAAACTTTCTTGAAACTAAAAAAAAAAGGGGGGGGGCTCAGCTCCTATATCTCAGTGGCTAGGGCACCAGCCACATACACTGGAGCTGGCGGCTTCAAACCCAGCCCGAGCCTGCTAAACAACAGCAACCAAAAAATAGCTGGGCGTTGTGGTGGGCACCTATAGTCCCAGTTACTTGGGAGGCTGAGGCAAGAGAATCACTCAAGCCCAAGAGTTTGAGGTTGCTGTGAACTGTGATGCCATAGCACTGTACCCAGGGTGACATAGTGAGACTCTGTCTCTAAAAAAAAAAAAAAAAAAAAAGAAACTCTCAACTTCCTCTGAAAGAGCAGGGCCTGTGTCTGAGAGTATGGGCCCACGTGACCAAGATATTTCAGTAAATTTCTGGGGTTTAAAAAAAGAAAGAAAACCTTTTGGGGGGTCCAGGCAAAAATAGTAAGTGACTTATAAGGGAGAGAATGACTTATACAATTGTCATTCTTTTTGGCAAATACACTTTAGGCTGGAGGTAAATGGAGTAGCAACTCTGATATATTAAAGGAAAGAAAATATAAGCCAATGATTTTACAGCCGCAGGAACTTCTGTCAGTTACCTATTGCCTGTTACCGACGTGGGAAATTCTCAAGGACCCCTTTCTGAGATCTCAGAAACAAGTTCTATGAGAGAAGCAATAAAAGGCACAAAAAGCACCCCAGACACTCGGCAGAGGCTGCGGCAGGCACAGGGCTCAGCCCGAAAGGAGGGAGAGGGTGGTGTCCACGGGATGGGCTTCTGCCCTGGACACGAAAGACTGCATGGGGGAGATGGTGCCCACGAGTGACACAAAACGAACAAGAGGCTCAAAGCTTCCACCATCGGTTCAGCGCTGTGTGCAGTTTGCTGCTGATGTTCTGAGGCTGCTGGTGTTTGGTGCAGAACAGAATAAGTAACCAGCTGTGAGACGCACCTGCCGGGTCACCCCAGGGCTCCGAGAAGCAGGGTTTTCAGTGCGCAGGAAAGGAGATGGACTGACGGGCAAGGGGCTGCGTACCTGTTTCCCTGGCCCTGAGATTGAGCTGGGAAGGTCGGCATGAACTCCCGAGCTGTGCCGTTTCATGTACATATCATGACTCTCTCTTCTCTAGATGCCTGAAACACCTACCTGCCAGTCTGAATGGTGAGGTGGGCACCACCCTGAGCACCTGAGCTGTGGTTCTGAAGCAACGTTTGCAGCAGAGAGACCAGATAAGAAAATGTGACTTCAGTCTCTAGTGAGAGATGTGCTGGGGCCTGGCATCCAGGAGGTGACAAGGAGCAGGGCCACCCTCCCCCGGGTTGTGTCAGGAACACCCAGGGGCTAGCTCAGAGTGGCCTATGGGCCAGAGACGGGACAATGTGAGTTTGAAAAAGAAAGAAATTTCGGTTAATGAGAATGTGTCAGTGATGTTTGCATCCGTGAGTCCACACCACCTTGACCACCTTGACATGGTGACCAGTGGCCACCATGTCAGGGCAGGGGATCTGGAGGAAAAGGAGAGAAAAGCTGGGGGGGGGGGAACCAGCCCATTTCACTAAAAATTGCTAAATAAAGGACAACAATTATCAGGCATCTCCTGCCCTCCCTCTGTGACTTGTGTCAGCAACTGGGCAGTGTGTCAGGAGGGGAGTTTTTCTATCATTTATGTCTTAAAAGTGAAGAAGGAAGGGGAGGGGAACCCACGGGTGAAAACGTGTTTGAGTGACCTAACAAATTCAGAGGTGGGAGGGCCAGGCTGTACCGCTAGGGGTGCGCACGAGATAGAAAATCCATGAAGAAACTCTCAGACTGGTGTCTGGGAGGCCAGCGTGGTGTCACCGGGGGAGTGGGAATTGGGGGTCAGGTGGGGACTTCTGGTGAGCTGATGCTTACGGGGTGCTGACCTCATGAAAACTTATGCATTTTGTTAATTTTGAAGAGTTATCTCTATCTGTGATTTATTTTACAATAAACAGAAAAATAAAATTATATAAATAATAATTTTCTAATAATTAGGAAAAATTAGTCAATGGTTAAAATAGAAACATGAGTTCTTTGCTGAGCAGAGTGGAATCCTAGTCACTGACCTGCTGTGATATTCCTGAGGCCCACAGGATACCGGGCAGTGACCTGCACCCGGGGAGAGGCGAGGGACATTCAGACTGCACCGTGCAGTGAGCTCAGTGTCTCCCGTCTGTGTTTGGAGACAACTTTCTCAAGTCCTGGCTGCGCTCCGTGCTTTCAGAGCCATCAGGACTGAAGGCCCAGGGCTCCCTGCTTGTGGGGGTCACTAGCATTTCTCTGTTCATGGCCTTTTCCTCCACTGAGTTTTCAATCTATTCCTTCTGGGCCTCTTCAAGGCTCTAGGTGTGACAGATCCATACAGTCCTCTTCTTCTAGGGCAAACATGGTTTTACCAATCTGCCAGTGGAATTTGTTTATAAAGCTTGCTGAGATGTTTTATTTCCTTTAACTATGCAGAAGTTTTTTATTTAATTTGTGTTTTGGCAGAGGGCTGGGCGAGGGCAGCAAATATATTCTGGTTATAGACCAGGGAATTCGTCCAAGTTCTGATGTCCAGGGTCCCTCCTTTGTTGCTGTTATGGGAAAGTACGGACCAGTCTGCAGCTTCCTTGCCTCGGAGAGGCTTCTCCTGCCATCCGCTCCTCCAGGTCAGAGGCTCTCAAACTTGCACTGGACGTGTTACTTCTCAACTCCTCTGAGACCCCCCAGCTCTTCTCTCCTTTTTCCCCAGATCCCCTGCCCTGACTGTTACCATGTGCTCAGGAGCAGTCTTCCCTCCTGAAGATGTCCACACAGGGCCCCCGTCTGCTCCCACTGAGACCTGCTGCCCTCGGCCTCTGGTTGTACTCGCTCCCTCTCCCAAGGCCCAGTGTCAGGATATTTCTTTCCAATGTTATGGTTCTCATGGGTGTTGTTTCCAAAAAGAGAAGAAGAAATTGCAATATTGTCTATATGGCTTTGGGGGGAATTGATTTTATTAATCTGCAAATATCTCTACAGTAGAATAATTTCTGTTAAACTACCTTCATCTGAAAATTCATCATAAATTTCTCTAAAAGTGGGTACAACTAGAGGACATTGTTTTCCATAGGAAGCAGATTTGGAAGCTTGAATGAGAGCACAGCAAGGCAGTACTTAGCCTGTCGATTTAGAGGAAGGGGCAGAGTACAGGAGCTTCACGTTCCCTGTTTGTCCTTCCCATCCCTTTTGCCCATGTTCATTCTGAGCCTGATGTCTAGACATGGGGACGTGCAGGAGTCCCCGTACCCTGCTGGGATCTGGAGACAGAGCTGCCTGAGGAGAGCTGAGAGTTCAAAAGCCCTAGATTGGTCAGGTGCATTGGTCAGATGTGATGGTCAGGTGTGGTGGTGAGGTGCATTGGTCAGGCGCAGTGGTCAAGTGTGGTGGTCAGGTGCATTGGTCAAGTGTGGTGGTCAGGTGCATTGGTCAGGTGTGGTGGTCAGGTGCAGTGGTCAGGTGTGGTGGTCAGGTGCAGTGGTCAGGTGCATTGGTCAGGTGTGGTGGTCAGGTGCATTAGTCAGGTGTGGTGGTCAGATGTGGTGGTCAGGTGCATTGGTCAGGTGCAGTGGTCAAGTGTGGTGGTCAGGTGCATTGGTCAAGTGTGGTGGTCAGGTGCATTGGTCAGGTGTGGTGGTCAGGTGCAGTGGTCAGGTGTGGTGGTCAGGTGCAGTGGTCAGGTGTGGTGGTCAGGTGCAGTGGTCAGGTGTGGTGGTTCACAGCTGAGATCCCCACACTTTGGGAGGTTGAGGCAAGAGGATCACCAGGTGTTCAAGACCAGTCTAGACAACATAGCAAGAGCCCATCTCTGCAAAATTTAAAAATTAGCAGGCATGGTGGCCCTCACCTGTAGTCCCAGCTAGCTACTCAGGAGCCTGAGGCAAGAAGATCATTTGAGTCTAGGAGTTCAAAGTTGCAGTGAGCTATGATGATGCCACCACACTCCAGCCTGGAAGACAGAGAGAGACATTATATCAAAACCAAAACAAAACACGAATTGACTGCAAAAATAAACCCCTGGCAGGGAGCCCTCATGTGTCCAGCAGCCAACTCTAGGGCTGGGATTTCTCAAAATTAACCTCCAAGTAGAACAGTGTTTGTTAAAGTATAAGTAAGTCAATGTGCTAATTGGAATCTCCTGTATACATTACTAGAACAGCACCCGTGGCTACAGTGTCACTGTGGGGTCCTGCAGTAGCATCACTGTTGGCGTCCCGCAGTGCTCCCTGGCTGTGTTCCCGTGTCTGCACCCTCGCACTGGCTCAGGTGGCCATGCAGCTGCTTCTGAGTGACCAGGAAGGTTCATGGGATGGAACCTGAGTGTGTCTCCCACAGATGGACACTTTAGAGTCCTGGAGGTCATGTGGGTACCAAGTGAACACTTTCTTTTGCTACTTAGATTAAAGTAAATAAATCATGGGCTGTTTTATAACATACAAATGTTGTTTCCCAGCCAGGGGCTGGAGCAGACACACAGTAAAGGTATGGTGAGCAGCGCCCCTGTGGTTTCACACCTGCTGGGCAGGTGAGCAGTGTGGGCATGGGGGGCCGGGAGCAGGTGCAGCCGCTGCAGCCCAGTGGGCAGCCATTTGCACAGCATGACTCACCTGTCCAGCACCGTCTGCACCATGGACAGCACCTTGGCACCAGGTGGGGCTCAGCTGACCAGCGGGGGGCCCTGTCACCTTCCTGGTGACCCTTCCTCCTAGTGAACCAGGAGAAAAGAAAGATCTAGTTACAGTTCTTCATGAGGTTTTCTCTCTCTGAGATCATGGTTTAAAATATGCCTGGGTAACGCCAGTGTTTAAGTCAGGTACAAAATAAAAGCTAGGCAAAAATGTGGCCTTGTGAGGAATTCGAAGAAACAGTTAGCTGATGCAACTGATCTACATTTTTCGTTGCTTAGTATTTACAGGCTGTCATCATTTCCTTAATCACTGCTTAGAAGCACGGAGTGCAGGTTACTGAACACACAGTGAGCGCAGCCAGGCAGGGAGGGCGCTGCAGGTGCAGGACAGAGTGGGACGGGGCTGGGCTCAGGGTCGCCAGCACATCCCCAGGGACCTTCACCAGCTGAAGGCAAAACCTTCATCCTCATCCTTATTGCCACAAGTGAGAGAAGCCAGCTCTCAGTTCTGTCTAAAGCAGGTGAACAAACTGGCATTATGGCAACTCACAGTAACTAAGGTGACCAGACAGAGGGTCCTTCCTCCAACGAGATGTCGGGAGACAGGGGCCCAGTGGGCCTGCTGTTCTCTGTCTCTCCCAGTGCTCCATTCAGTCCCAGGTAGCCTTGACCTTGGCGCCTTCCTGGTCACGGCCTCTCCTCCCCATAGGTGGTGAATCCTGGAGGACATGCCTTGTGGACACCAGCCCTTGACCTCAGCAAGTAGCATGCTGAGGAAACTGGCTACCTGCCTGTCACAGCTGTGCCCAGCGACTGCTCACACTAGCCAGAGGCTGGCTGTTGGCTGTCACTGGTTGGCTGGAGAATGCTGTGGCTGCATTGGAATGGTGTGAGACTCAGGGACACTTCCTGACGGAGGTGGAGGGTAGGCAGGGCTCAGATAATCAGGGGCCAGAGAAGGGAGTTCAGGCACAGACTCAATCAAGCCAAGACACTGGCCAGTTTTAGGACACATCTGCTGGTTTGGCCACCAAGTGCTTGACCCAGAGGTGAGCACAGTGGCCAGTACCCGAGGACCTGGAGCCCAAGGCTCTGTCCTCTATCAGGTAGTTCCCGGCCAAGCTACCTGTCAGATGCTGCCCATGACACAGGCCTTGGTACCCAGGCATCCCCCTCGATCCAGCTCCTGCAATGTGCAGGGAGGGGTCTGCTCCCCTATGTGAGCCTCTGGGCAGCAAGGGGTTAGGCAACAGCCCCAACCAGTAACGGAGTGTTCTTTTTGAAGCCACTGAGGTGTGATTTAGTGACTTAGGAGGAAGTGAAATTCTGGTCTGATCTCTGGTCTGGCACCTGGGGACCCTGGTAGTTCTCACTCTGCCTCACAGTAGCGATGGAGCTGAACACATCAAAAATCAGCCACCTCTCAGGTCCTCAGAGAAGCGAGGGCCAGTGCAAGTGCTGCCCCAAATCAATGGGCACACAGCTAGATACAGGAAATCACAGCTAAGCTGCCAATTCAGAGGCCACACAAGAAGTGGGAGGGCTGACTGCAAGGCTTGGCGTGGGCACGTCTGAGAAAGAATCCTCCAGGGTTTCTGAGTCCTCCAGGGACTCAGCCACGGAGGGGGTGGGGGCACGCTTTGGTACATTTCACCTCCAGGGGCTTGACCAGTGAAAATCAGAGAAGATCCTTTGGGAGGGGCAGGAGAAAGGAGACAGCTGAGTGCTGGTTCTTCCAAAGAGGCTTGCCCACGCAGCGGGCTGTTTCAATAGTGCCCAAACCTCCTGGGGGAGGCAGGTGCCAAGAGAAGACCTCCCAACAGAGCAAAACAGAAGCCACAGCCCAGAGCACAGACTGGCTGGGAGCAGCGCCTGCCGTGTGGCAGAGACACCCCATACCAGGGCCCCACCCTGATGGGCTGACCCAGACAGTGTCCACACTGTGGCCTGGAGCCAGTCCCATAGCTAATCCCAGGGTCCTGGGGTTGTTTTTCAGTGAATAATACTGTTAATCGGATAGCTCTCTGGATGGCTGAATGTTCAGGATTTTATGTGCCTTTTCTCACATTGTTCCCCGAATTAGATGCAATGTAAATTACTTTGGCTTTTCTGGGGACCATTATGGGCTGGTTCTACCAAAAGTAGGGTGACCAGATTTTAACATCGGTAAGGCGGGACAACATGTCTGGGGGGGGCAGGGCGGGGGCAGGGCAGGGCCTGACACCAATGCAAACTTTGATAAGCAGTTCTCAATAATCACTTCTCAGCAATTATTTGTTATTATTGCAGTTTAACATTATAAAATTAACAAAAATAATATAAAACATATTCTGATGAAATAGCCACATGGCAGCCAAAAACTGTATATTCCCTTCTTGTTCTCCTGCCCGTTTGTGCATTCTTTCCAAAAATCGGGACTTTTTTAAAATGCCGCAGGACGCAGGACAAATTGTTGAAAAGTGGGACTGTCCCGCCAAAAGCAGGATGTCTGGTCACCCTAATCAAAAGTCTTATTCACACTATACCCATATGCTAGTACAGGCTGTGTTCACTTTCTATAAGTGATGAAAATAGGCTATTTTAGGATTATTTACCTCTTTTCCAGAAGGGAAAGCAGAATATATTTGATTATTGACAGAAGGCTGCTTTAGCATTGCTCAAATCACAGGTACACATGCACAATTTAAGTGCTTTAATGAACTGTCGTTGGAGAATCAATTTACGGAACAAGAAAGCACTGAACTGAAGCAGCTCCCAGCTCTCCTGGCCTCCCAGGAGACCTGCCGACTGTGCCCCACTCATGGGCATCAGGTATTTATGACTGAAAACTAGCAAATAGAGGTTGATTTTCTGTGCCCCTCAGCCCTGCACCACCTCCCCAAAGCTGGCAGTGAGATTAGTGAAGGCAGACCGCTGAGTCTGGGCTCCTGCTGGCTGGTTATGGAAGCCAAGACAGAGATTACCCTGGGCAAGCTCACAGGTGGGGGGTTGTGGCTGGGGCTCTCCGCCTGCTTCTCACCCACGTGTGGTGGGGGGGCTCTGAGGTGGGCCCTGGGGTCTGCTGGGTGAGTGACTGAGGCTCTAACTCACGCCGTCACCGTCCACCTGCTAACACACTCTTTAACCTTCCAGTCTGAAGTGTTTTGCTAGCGAGTTTGGGGGATTTTTTTTGTCACAGATTTGGGGATTCTACCTACAGGACTGGACTGATTTTCTAGGGTTAGGGACAAGTATTTTCAGCAATTTCTGTGCTCATTAAAGTTAAGATAAACCTGGTCAAGGAAGAGATGGTGTCCCCCAAGTCTTCCTAACGTAAACCCTTTAGAGCATTGTGTAGTGAGGGTTTGATGCCAGAAAGTCCCCTTGGTTTCCTTGATTTGATACTAAAATATTTTACCTTTATCCCTGAAAGATGTTGTCTCTGAATATATAATGGAATTCTGTTGTATATTCTGGGTTTTGTTTGTTTTCACTTAGCACTTTAGAGCTGCCATCTGTCTACAGGGGGCCTTTCAAACCCTGCTCCTGTGTGAGGTGCTGTCTCTGCTTGCAGGTTTTCTCTTTTACTGGAATTTCAGAAGTCTGGCTGTCAAAACCTACATTTGTTTTTCTTTTTATGAATCTTTCTTCACATTCAACAATTATCTTGAACCTGTAAGTTGATGTTTTAGTTCCTTTCTCCCTTCAGATTGATAATTTGTCTCAGCTCATCTTCAAGTTCACCAACTTAAGTGGCATATCGAGTCTGCTATCAAGACCAAGTGGCTTTTTTAAAATGGTAGTTGTTTATTTTCATTTACACTCACGAACACAGTTACACATCTGTGAATCTTTGTCTGTCCTAACATCTGGGTCGTATCGAGGTATTATTCTGTTTTGCGTGTCCCCAAAGGGTATTGATGATTTTTGTTTTGTTTAGCAGGCAATTAACTTAGCTGAACTCAACTTAGGTTTCTCTTGGTTGTGAAGAGATGTCACAGAATTTCTTTGATTGTTCCTAATGCCCTAAGAGTTTTTATTAGTAGTTGCACATACAACGAACGCCCCTCAATTGGGGTGTTCTGACATTTTCTTCACAATTAGTCTGTGATAATGGGTTTTTAAGAAGAACTCCTAGAGGTAAGTACCATCTTCATAACATCAAATTTAACAAATTCTCATGGATTAAAGTTTACTCCTTTTTTCTGTGAAGTGTACAAATAGATTAAAAATTTTTCTGAGGGAAAAGGAAGCATTGTTGATGAAGAGAGGTTGCTGGCCTGTAATGAGCAGAACTGACTGAAACATTGCAAAAATTCATCTTCGGTGCGTCAAAATGATGGCTGACTGTGAGAAGCCCAGCAGATGAAGTAAACATTGATAGAGAAAAAGGACAATCTTTAGTGAAAATCTTGGCCAACAACTCATGGCTCTTGCATCACGACAATGCACCAGCTCACACAGCACTGGCTGTGAGGGAGTTTATAGCCAGTAAACAAATAACTGCATTGAACACCCTCCCTACTCACCTGATCTGGCTCCCAGTGACTTTTATCTTTACCTAAAGATAAAGGAAATACTGAAAGGAAGACATTTTGATGCTATTCAAGACTTCAAGCTCTGATGGACGTTCCAGACAAAGAATTCCAAAATTTCTCTGAAGGGTGGACCAGTTGCTGGTGTTGGTACACAGCTTCCCAAGGGCAGGACTTTGAAAGTGACCACAGTGATATTTAGCAATGAGGTATGTAGCACTTTTTCTAGGACAAGTTTGTGAACTTAATTGTCAGACCTCATCTATATTTATTTCTGGACTCGATTCCACTGATCTCTTGCCTATTTTATTGCCAGCACTGATGGTCTTGATTATCAGACTCTATTTAGCTCTTGAAATTGCACAGAGTGAGTCTCTTTTTTTTTTTTTTTTTTTGAGATGGAGCCTCAAGCTATCCCCCTGGGTAGAGGGCCATGGCATCACAGCTCATAGCAACCTCCAACTCCTGGGCTCAAGCCAGTCTCCTGCCTCTGCCTCCCAAGTACCTGGGACCACAGGTGCCCGCCACAATGCCCAGCCATTTTCTGGTTGCAGCCATCATTGTTGTTTGGCAGGCCTGGGCTGGGGATTCGAACCCGCCACCTTAGGTGTATGTGGCTGGCACCTTAGCCAATTGAGCCACAGGCGCTGAGCCCAGAGTGAGTCTCTATCTCTGTCTTTCCTTTGTGTTATTTTGTCCGTTCTAAGTATCTCATCTTTCAGCATAAGTTTAGAGTCAGTTTGGCTCTATGTACAAAATACCTTGCTAAGATTTTGAATGAAATTTTGTAGAATGTGCAGATTGAGTTAATTTTAAAACTAGCATCTTAACATTATGAGTTTCTCAATCCATGAATACAGAATACTACCTCACCGTTTATTTAGAAGTTACTTGATATTTTTTGTCAGGTTTTAAAGTTTTTCACATATAGTGTCTGTATGTATTTTGTGAGATGTATAGGGTGAACTGAAGCATGACAATGTTCATAAAATTGGAAAGGAGAGCTTTGTCTCCCAAGAGTTGGTCATTCCAACATGCTGGGAAGCAGAGCCTTGGGCTGAACTCAGCATGTGCTTCAAGCGATGAGCAGTGGGCAAAGGGATCTGTGCTGAGTGGGTGACCAAGCACAAACACTAAACAAGCTGTGGGAGGAGTCACAGTATTGGTGACAGGAGAAGCACACATGTGTACACTGGCTTCATGCTGCTTCATGGGGTCTGTGTTCAGAAAATGTCAGAATTAGCATAATCTAAGTTTGAAGTTTTCTGTCCTCAGACATCAAAAAATGAAGCAGAGTTTGCAATAACCTTCACTGCACAACCTCCATAGACTGGTCAGAATGACTGTGGTCAATGGTCTCTTATTAGGAAGGGATGCTGGTCACTTGGGGGCCCAGTCTGCAAAGAGGGAGGAGTAGTGATAGGGGTTGATTGAAATCAGCTCAGAGCTGGTCTTTCTAAAGCCTGCTTCCATTCAGCCCTCAGGGAAGGAGCCTGAGAGTGATTGGAGAGGGAGGGGGTGTGAGGAGGTGTGTCTCACCTCCCATCCTGTCATGGCCAACATCTCAGTGCTAAGGTTTCTCTGGGGTTCCTTTCACCAAGAAGGGCTCCATTAAGAAAGTTGGGGGCTTAGGATTTTATTTTTATATCTTAAGACCTAAGTGTTTCTTTTATGTTTGGTGCTATTATAAATAGTATGGTTGAAAACATCAAATATTAATTGTTTACCGCTAGAATGTAGAACAACATTTGACTTCTGTTTATTGACCCTGTATACACAAAATTTCTAATTTATTTATATTTCAGGAATTCAGGGGGCTGATTTAGGGGGATTTTCTAAATAAGTAATCATGTCTTCTGCAATTAGAGACAGTTTTATTTATTTCTTTGTTTCCAACCTACATGCTTCTTATTTCCTTTTCTTATCTTATTGAGCTAGCTAAGGCTTCCATGCACTGTTTGACTG
>CAUYQV010125766.1:0-14187 GCA_963574575.1 Galagoides demidoff
CTAAGGCGCCAGCCACGTACACCTAAGGTGGCAGGTTCAAATCCCCAGCCCGGGCCGCCAAACAACAATGATGGCTGCAACCAAAAAAATAGCCAGGCATTGTGGTGGGCACCTGTGGTCCCAGCTACTTGGGAGGCTGAGGTGGAGACTCGCTTCAGCCCAGGAGTTGGAGGTTGCTATGAGCTATGATGCCATGGCACTCTACCCAGGGGGATAGCTTGAGGCTTCGTCTCAAAAAAAAAAAATGAATTAAGGTGAAATTGGACTGAAAAAGCCTTGGAAAGGCAGGGCACCGTGGCTTAACTAGCACTGCAATCCTAGCACTCTGGGAGGCCTAGTGCTACATGGTGGCTCACATCTGTAATCCTAGCACTCTGGGAAGCCAAGGCAGTGGATTGCTTGAGCTCAGGAGTTCGAAGGAAGCCTGAGCAACAGCCAGATCCCATCTCAACTAAAAATGGGAAAGCTGAGGCAAGAGGATCACTTGAGCCCAAGAGTTTGAGGTTGCTATGAGCTATGACACCATGGCACTCTACCTAGGGTGCCAGAGTGAGATTCTGTGTCAAAAAAAAAAAAAAGCCTTGTATATACAAATCACCACAGCCATTACCTCAGACCTCCCTTCAAAACAAGATGTTTTATGCTTCTGCCTTCACACTTTTATAATAGCATTTTTCTTATATTATATTGTTAATTGGATTTTAGTGATTGTAGTTCTCAATATTGCTTCAGGAGTTTGCTAGTGATACCGTATTTGAATTTTGCAGTTTTAAACACAGGAAAAATGAAGTCAGCATCTGAAAATATATATGCACTTTTACATTTTCATCTACTGAAACTGGCCAGAGTCAGAGTGATAGCACTGAAGATCAGCTGTCCCAGTGATTTTTCCTCAGTCCAGCCAGCCCCTTTCTGGATGATCCTCTTAGCAGCCCTCAGAAGTGTCAGGCAGGCTCCTATGTCCCCTTACCAGTGGCCTCTGCTCCATTCTCACTCCTCCCTACTCTCCTCACAACAGAGGGATCTTTAGAAAATACAGTTGGATCTGTCCCTCTCCTACTCAGAAGGAATTAAAATTTAAGTTATTGTTCAGTTTCCCCTGCCAAGAATTCTTCCCCCAACCTCAATCGTGCCAAAGACTGAGTTCTCTGATGCCTGCCTCCAGGGTCATCTACTGTCTCACCCTGTGGCCTCACGAGCTCAGCATTTTCTAGCTTCCCTGAGGGGACCAACAGGGGGACAACTGTTCCTGGATAGCTAAGGGTCAGAGAAGGGAGATGGTTTGTCCAAAAGAGATTTATTACAAAAATTTGTCTCACATCATTATGGAAGCTAAGAAGTCATAAGATCCGCGATTGGTAAGCTAGAGACACATGACGGTATAGTTCCAATTAAAAAGTCAGGAGGCTCAAGACCCAGGAGTGGAAGTTTCAGTTTGAGTCTGAAGACTGAAAAAGACCTAGGTACTAGCTTGAAGGATGCCAGGCAGAAGGAATTCTCTCTTACTTAGTCTTTTTGTTCTATTTAGGTTTTCAACAGATCAGATGAGGTCTGCTTGCACTGGGGAAGGGCAGGCAATCTGCTTTACCCAGGCAAAGGTTCATTTCATCCAGAGACACTGTCACAGAACACCCAGAATAATGTTCGACTAGATATCTGAGCACCCTCTGGCCCAGTTAAGTTGACCCATAATATTAACCATCACAACAACTTTGGGGGCAGTCATTCATCCTACCACATCATTCTTTCATGGCTCTCTGTCTCTTGTAGTATTTATAATTTGATTTTTTTTTTTTTTTGGAGATAGGATCTTACTTTGTTGCCTGGGCTAGAGTGCAGTGGTGTCTCACAGCAACCTCAGACACCAGGGCTCAAGTGATCCCCTCACTTCAGCCTTCTGCCACAATAATTGGCTAATTTTTTCTATTTTTAGTAGTAACTGGATCTCGCTCTTGCTCAGGCTGGTCTTGAACTTGTGAGCTCAAGTGATCCTCCTGATTCAGCCTCCTGAGTAGTGGGGAGTACAGGAACCTAGCACACCTGGCTAATTTTTCTATTTTTAGTAGAGACAGGGTCTTGGTCTTGCTCAGGCTGGTCTGAAATTCCTGGCCTCAAGTGATCCTTTTTCACCTTGGCTTCCCAAAGTGCTGGGATTACAGGCGCTAATTTGATATGTAAGTGTCCCTCAATTGGACTGTAAGCCCCAGGGGGCCAAAGCCTGAGTTCTTCTCCTCAGAGCCTGGCACATAGTAGGTGCTCAAAAGACATTTGCTGGAGGCATGAAGGGGAGCATCTGCCTTTGGAGATGCCGTCCTTGTCCTGGATGGCCACTTTGCATTTTGGCACCTTTATCTGTTGTGATGCTGGGTTCAAATGATATTTCTTTGAATATCTCTTTTATTTTTTTGAGACAAGTCTCATTTTGTCACCCTCAGTAGAGTGTTGTGTCATCACAGCTCACAGGAACTTCAAACTCTTGGAGCAATCTCTTACCTCAGCCTCCTGAGTAGGTGGGACTATAGGTGCCTACCACAATGTCTGGCTATTTTTTTTTTTTTTAGAGATTGGGTCTCACTCTTGCTCAGACTGGTCTCAAATTCCTTGAACCTGTTTTAATGGTGACCTTCACTTAGAATTCCCAGAACACTCTAGAGTACACTCAGAAACTCACTTGTGGTGTTTGCTATAAACTAAATGTTTGTCTCCCCAAATTTGTATGTTAAAGTCTTAACCCTCAGTGCAAGGGTCCTGGGAGGGGGCTCTGGGAGGTGATGGGGTCCTGAGGCTATAGCCCTCATAATGGAATTAATGCCCAGCTGAAGGAGGCCCTAGAGAGCTTCCCTACTCTTTCCACTGTGTGAGGACACAGTGGGAAAGTGTCATCTATGAACCAGGAGACAGATCCTCAACTAACATCATGGTGTCATCACAGCTCACTGTGCCTTAACCTTGGACTTCCAGCCTCTAGAACTGTGAGAAATTTTTACTGTTTATTAGTCACTCAATCTATGGAACTTTGTTATGGCAGCTGAAATGGACTAAGATGGTGTGTTTTGTGTTGTTTCATTGCCACCTGCTCAAGTCTGTGTCTCCCTGGCAAACTGTGGGCACCCAGGAGGCAAAGACTCAGTCTTCCTGCAGTAACCAAGGTTGTAAGCACACAGCGGTCTCAGCAGGTGAGAGGAACGAGAAGCTTCCTCAGCCATGAGCAGCTCCTCCTACAAGCCCAGTAGGAGGAAGGTCTCCCCCATGGCAAAGGCAGTAAAAACAAGTGGAATTGGCCCTGCACCCTTCAACTTCTGCCTAAGCCAAGTACCTGGTTTGGGAAGCACACACTTTAAAGAAATCTAGTTATATATAAATATATATATATAATTTGGCCACTTAAGTGATTCTGAAGCAAATAATTCAGTGGCATTTAGCACAGTCACAATTGTTGTGTCATCATCATTATCATTTCTAGAACATTCCATCACCCCAAAAGGAAGCCTTGTCCCCATCTGCAGTCACTTCTCATCTCCCCACCCCCTCAGCCTGCAACCAGGAATCCACTTCCTGTCTCTGTGGACCTGCTCGTTTTGGACATTTCTTATAAATGGAGTCACATGCTCCATGTCCTTCTGTGTCTGGCTTCTTGCACTGAGCATGATGACCTCAGGGTCCCTCCACGTTGTAGCATGAATCAGGACTTCATTCTCTTTTATGGCTGAATAATATTCCATTGTATGAATGGAGCAATATTTTGAAGCAAATGTTGTTTTAGAAGAAAAGGAAAAAAGAAAAGGATCTCAGGTTGTTGTTGTTGAAACCAAAGCCACATGTTTTTTTTTTTCTTTCCTAAACAGAACTAAAGTGAAAGATTAAAACAATCAATGTTTTGTTTATTTTGGAACAAGAAATATAAGATTTGTGTTTCTGGCTCGCAGACGAGAACTCTGGGGTGCTGGTGTGCGTGTGTGTCGTGCACATGAGGGATCTCAGGGGCCTGCAGATGGGGCGTGCAGGGGGTGCTTGCTTGCATGGGCTGGAGACCTGGTTCTGGGCACGTCCCCTGTTCTCCCTGAGCCTCAGATTTCTCAATGCTAAAATTCAGAATGAGAGAGCAGTTTCCTCCCCTGCTCCATGGCACCCTCGGGGTTCCCTGTGGCAGCTGAATAACCCTGGCTTTATATGAGTAGCTGCCTTGGGTTTGGGATGCAGTTTGTACTTCTTGACCAGATTCCATTTTGTGCATGTATATGTGTATTTTATCATATATAAAATAAAATAAATATTATACATAACATATAATAGCTTCAAAATATTATAAATATAATGCACAAGCAATACGCTAAATACAGTGTGCAATGCCATGAGTTTGGGCCTAGGTATACACCCGTGAAACATCAACACCATCACATATAATCAAGATAATGAATGCAGCCATCACCCACAAAAGCTTAGATTCCATTTTAGAAGAGGGATCTACAGCTTAAGAACAAAATCTGAAAATCAGAGAGCTGGAGGATTGCTAGTTTCCCTTGCTGCACAGAAGCTGAAGGTTTTTAGCCCATTCCTACTTCATTCTGCAGAAAAGGAAACTGAAGTCTAGAGGCAGGTAGGGATTTTATTTATTTATTTATTTTTGAGACAGAGGCTCACACTCTGTTGCCTAGGCTGGAATGTAATGTAGTGGTGTCATCACAGTTCACTGCAGCCTCAAACTCCTGGTCTTAAGCGATTCTTCTGCCTCATTCTCCTGAGTAGCTGGGACTATAGGTGCCCACCATAGTACTTGGCCATATTTTCTATTTTTAGTAGAGATGGGGGTCTCACTCTTGCTCAGGCTGGTCTTGAACTTCTGAGCTTAAGCAGTTCTGCCTTGGCTTCCCAGAGTGCTACGATTACAGGTGTGAGCCACTGCACACCTCCTATATTTTTCTTAGAGACAGGGTCTCTGTCACCCACGCTGGAGTGCAGTGACATCATCATAGCTCACTGCAACCTCAAACTTCTGAGCTCAAGCCATCCTCCTGCATTAGCCTCCTGAGTAGCTGGAATTACAGGTGTGAGGCATCTGCCCAGCCCCCACAGTTCTAGCATTTTAAATACGCACAGTCCCAGGAACCCCACACCACTTCTTTTCTTGGGTTGGCCCTGGTCATGACCTGGGCTTCAACAAATGTTGCAGAGTTCTGGGAAAGTTGGAAGACCAAGACGCTGAGCCGCCTGGGGCAGACTGTGCTGCCACCAAGGTCAGAGGGAACCCTGAGTGAGATTTTATAACAAAAAGTCTCCACTCTGCTCCTCCTGTTAAGAGGGTTGGAAACAATGCTCTTCTGAATCCTGGGAACTTTCCTTTTTTTTTTTAAGAGACAGAGTCTTACTTTATTGCCCTTGGTAGAGTGCTGCAGTGTCATAGCTCACAGCTCACAGCAACCTCCAGCTCTTGGGCTTAGGCGATTCTCTTTGCCTCAGCCTCCCAAGTAGCTGGGACTACAGGCGCCTGCCACAATGCCCGGCTATTTTTTTGTTGCAGTTTGGCCAGGGCGAGTTTTGAACCCACCACCCTTGATATATGGGGCCGATGCCCTACTCACTGAGCCACAGGCGCCGCCCACGGGAACTTTTCCCCCAAGGCCTGGAGCAGACTTTTCTGCCAGTGCCCAGTGGTGCTGCCTGTTGGCACTTGAGAAACTCTTGGGTTCATGGAAAGGCACCATCATTGCTGCACCCCACAGCCACCTCCGCAGGGGCTCTTTAAGTTCACATTTCTGTCTCCTTTATTCTAGTACTTGGGATTGGCACGTCACAGCAACAGAATCCTACTTCTGTCTTGGTGAATCAGAAAGAGTAAAGGGTGGTCCCTAAGGTGGCAGGACAAGCTCAGAGTTGGGAAGTCCTAAGATACCACTCTGAGTCTGGGTTTTGCCCAGGCAACTGTGTTTCCAGATCACCCAGAGGGTGGATGCATGGCAAACCGAGAGACCCTACTAGTGGGTGAGCATGCTGAATCTAAGTGTCCTAGGATGTAAAGCCCAGAGGCAGGTGGGGCTGTGCCAGACTTTTCAGGGACCCTAGGGCTCTGAGGTCCCAGCGACCTGAGAAACTCAGATCTGCTGGGTGTAGAGAAGGGCTGGTGTCCTCCCTCCCACTGAGACCAGGAAGAGAAAATTCAGCTCCTCTTTTGGGACTGTGATGCCTCTGCCACCCTCAGAGGTGTTTTCCAGCTACACAGGAAGCAATGACAGTTAGACCCAGAATGGCTGGCGATCGCTCCGGATTCCAAACATAGTTGTCATAGTTGGGAAAGTGCCGCTCCCAGCCTGCTCAGATAAACTGACATGGACCCCTGCCAGGTCCTTCTTCTTACCAGAAGGGAAAGAACCTGTGGCTGGTGGAGGCTTCTGAGAGTTGGCTGGGTGGCTGCGTAAAAGGACAGGAATGTGAAGAATGTGCCTGGCAAGGCAGAGGCAGAGGCTGGGCCTCTGCAGAGCGGCTCTTGGGTCTGGTGGCCAGAGAGAGTCAGGCGCTACTGTGGGTCACTGCACAGGTACCCCCAAGCCTCTGCTAAAAGAGGCTGATGCGGGCTGAGGGCTGAGCTGGGGAGAGTCAGTGGGCATGCTCCGGGCCTCTTCCAGGCCCAGGGAGGCAGCTCTGTGTTTTGGGCTTTCAGTTCTGTTCACCAAATGTTTACTGAGCACTTTCCAGCTCCAGGCAGCGTAGCTGGGGCTGGGAGCAGAGCTGAGAGCAGCTGATCCCTGGGAAAGGCAACCTTTCTCCAAGGCAGACATAGTGAAGCTTCCGGAGGCTGGGCCAGCACTAACCCTAAGCTCATGACAGCAGGGACTGATTACTCTGTGAGAGGAGAAAAGCCAGATTTAGGAGCCAGAGTCTCTCTCTGACTTGCTGCCTGACCTCTCTGTGTCCCACAGAAGAAGACAACTTCCCAAAATAGTACTGGCTGCCAGGGCTGGGATAAGGTGGACCAGTAACACTACTTGTAGTCAGCTATCACCACAGTAGGACTCCTAGACTACACAGGCTCCTCCCCCAACCCCCAGGGTGACTGTGGACACTGGGGCTAGATCCTTCTCTGGGGTGGGGCCATCCTGGGCACTTCAGGGTGCGGATCAACATCCCTGGCCTCCACCTACCCTATACCAGGAGCACCCTAGTGCTCAAGTTGTGACAACCACAGATGTTCCCAGACATTGCCCAGTGTCCCCTGGAGGCAAAATCCCATACTGGGTTAAGGGATTCCATGGACCCCAAATGACTCTGTGTCCCATGATCACCCACCCTGCTGAGATCATAGCAGGCTTTACACATTTGAATTCATACTCTGAGTGGGGAGAGAGCAAGGAGGGGAGTCCCAGGAGCTGGAGACTGCACCATCTGTACCTAGTCTGTACCCATGTGTCCCATCAGGAGTTTATTCTGCTGTCCAATGTGAGCAAGGAGCACTCTCAACATTTTCCCCCAAATAATTAATACAAGGTACTTCCCCCTGCATTGTGGATGCTGGGGCTGGATCTTTCTCTGGAGTGGGGCTGTCCTGGATCTTCCACTCACTCCACACCAGTGAGTAGCCTCCCAGTGTGATACCCATAGATGTCCCCAGATATTGCCCAGTGTCCCCTGGGGGCAGGATCATCCCAGGTTGAGAACCCCCGGAACTAGAATATAAATGCTCTTTCTGAATTCTGCTGTTAAGGAATAAAAGGGGAAATCACAGTGATATAGGAGATCGGATATTTTATTGGGGTTTGTTGTTATTTTCAGGTCCCACCCTGGGCCAGGCACAGGAGGACTCCTCACCTCTCCTGAGCGTGCTGCTTGACAGTTTGCAAATTTTTCACACACGCTTGTCACACTGAACTTTTACCAGGAACCCAGCAATGGTGCTTCCACAGGGTGTTGTGCGTGCCTATTGTACAAATGGAATATCAAGGTGTGCTGGGCAGATGTCTACAATGATACAGAAAGACCTTGTGTGATCCCCTCCCCTGGAGCATGGGTAGGATTATCAACACGGTGGACCTGGCTCCAGGAGTAGGCCCTGTCACGTGGTGTGGCAGCACAGTTGCCTTTAAGATAGCAGTTGTCTTGGGTGGGGTTGATTGAACCAGGCAAGCCCTTTTGGGCTGGAGCTGGAGCCTTTCCTGAAGAAGTGATTTGAAGCTTGAAAAGGAGATTCTCTGTCCCTGGCTTTGAAAATGGAGGAGCTTTTGCCAAGGAATGGAGAGAGCTTCTAAGATCTGGCAGCCAGCAATGGAAAGAGGGTTCTCATCCTACAACTGTAAGGAAGTAAATTCTGGAACAACCTGCATGAGGTTGCAAGAAAACGTGAAGCTTCAGATAAGGCAATGGCTGGGCTCATGTTTCAGTTTAGCTTGGGGAGATCACGGGCAAAAGACCAAGTCATACCATGACCTTCAGAACTGTGTAAGTGGCACAGTGTTGTTTGAAGCCACTAAGTTTATGGTATTTGTTATACAACACAAAGAGCTGACACGCCAGGCTTCCTTGGGGAGCAGGCATCAGCTGTGCACCTTGGGACAGCTCCACCTGCCACCCCCATTTGCTCTTTGGTGCTAGACTCTGGCCTGGGTATCTCTGTACACGGTCCCTGCAGTTTTCCTCTGAAAAGCCCAGAGATGAAGGTTAGAGCATAGAACCATAGCAGTTCTGGTGACTTTTCCATGAGCAACCCAAACGGCTCTCTGGTACATCCAGCTCCAGAGCGCAGCCGCATTTGTTTCCCCAGCAGCAGAGAAGGAAGTGGCCTTGGAGAATTCCAGCTCAGTGTGAGCTCAGAGTGGCTTCCAGGCAGTTCCACAGTGAGGTGGCTGCACTTTTTCAGCTTCTTCATCCAAGCAGACAGTGCCTCGTGTGCCAGGGTGAGTCCGCCCCCAGGAAGGTGGCCTTGGAGGGGGTGGAGGCAGGAGCTGCCTTGTCTTTGGAGAGAACAGAAACAGCCTTCATCTGGCTTTAGCACATCCAGAATCAATAGCTTTATAGCTCACAAAAATCCTGGGCTCTTTCCTCCCAGGGCCCAGCAATCCCACACCCCACTCTGCCTGCCACGGAAAAGGGAAGAAAACAAAACCCCACAAACAACAAAAATCTCCAGCCAGATCTTGCAGGAGGACAAACAATTGCGCGTGCAAGCGCCAGCTCTTTCCCCAGTGGAGGGGCGTCTGCTTCTGAGTACACAGTGTTCAGAGACAAGGAGAGACGGGGTGTTATGTTTTAAGAGGAAAAAATCCAAACCAAAACAAAACAGAATGGTAGTTTGGGAGAGAAGGTGGCTCGGAGGCACTTGCTAGGAACAAGCTGCCCTCAGACAGGGGAGCCAGTCTGTAGAGAGCAGTGGGTGCTCTGCAGACACCTTCGTTGATCTACATGTCTTGTGCACTCAGTGTGTGCACAGGGCCTCGGACACACTCCCTTCCCGGGAGCCATGGGCACCTCAGTCCCTTTAACAGAAGCTGCAGGGACATTGGTTTCCAATGAGGGTGATTGAGTCCCTGCTCAGGGGACACTGGGCAATGTCAGGGGACATGGGTGGTTGTCATGACTGGGGGTGCTCTTGGCATGGGGTGGGTTGAGGCCAGGGATGCTGCTCAGTACCTGCAGTACCCAGAGAACAATCTAGCCCTGATGTATTTAGTGCCCAGGGGAGGGGATGATTGTTTGGATTCTACAGAAATGTGCACACAGCTCTTAGAACAGATGCTGGTCATCACGGCAAGGAGGCACAGGAAGGGCACTTGCCTGGATGTGTCCCCTGATAGCCTGGATGGGCACCCCATGCAAAAATACTCTCTGACCCCCAGTAGGCTCCATGGTACCCAATGACCTGGTACCCACTCCACAAAAGCCCTTGGACCCAACCAGCAATCAGGGGTAGGGTGAGTGCCCCCCGCCCCCACCATTCATACATAGAGACCCCCAGACTGCACCTCGCATGCCTGCAGCCTCTCCAAGGCCATAGTCTTCCTGGCAGGCATGGGAAGGTTGCCATGTGAGTAAGGAGCCTTGAAACTCCATGACCTAGTGGCAGGACAGTGGGACCCGGGGCTGCAGTGGGGTTTGGGCTTTGCGAAAGGGCAAGCAGCACCCCAGCTGGAAAAATAGAGTCTTGTGATTGTCCTCGTCAGCAAGAGCCCTTTGTCCCCAGGCTAAATCAGTCCCCCAGGCAGCTATATTTAGAAGGGGCTGAAGAAAGGGAATGAATGAGGTGCTCACGAGAAAGTGAAAAACAGACTAGCAAGGCAGGTCCCTCCAGTGGGAGCACGGAGCCCAATAATGAGCCGGCTTGTTCCCACAGAGGAGCCTGTAATGACAGAGGGTGATGATGCAGCTCATGTGGCTTTTGTCGCCACGGTGACGGGAGTGGGAGAAAGCCTGGTCTCTGTCCACCCGACGGGGGTGGGGTTGGCAGGGGCTGGGTGGGGAGTGACCACAGTCATGTGAGAGTTTGCAAGCCCAGGGAACCAGGCCAGTCAGGACACTGGACCCTATGGCTCCTGTCACTCCTGTTCTGGGCTTCCCAGCACTACGGAAATGCTGTCACCTGGCCCTGGGCCAGGGCAAGGGGCAGAGCTAGCCGCGGGAGGGTGTGGCTTGGGAGTAGAAGGGCAGAGGGCTGGGAAGAGGCAAGAGGGCTATATAGGGCCTTCCCACCTTGGCTCAGATGGGGCTTTTCCCATCTGGGCACTGGAAAAACTACACATCCTTCAAAGCCCTACTAAGTGTCATCCCTTCAGAGAAGCCCCTGATCACCACCATCCATGTACGACCAGGTTGTGCTAAAACTCCTTCTCAGTACCTTTGGTTCCTTGGACATTCCTTGCGTAGTGTAACATTGTGGTTGCCATAAGAGTCACTCCAAACTTGGTAGCTTAAAACTACAGACATCTCTCAACACAGTTCTGGGTCAAAGTCCACAGTGGATATCACTGGGCTAAAGTCAAATGTGGCATGGCTGGTCCCTTCTGGGGGATCCAGAGGAGAACCCATCTTCTGCCTTTTTTAGTGTCTAAAAGCTGCCCGCATCCCATAGCTTGGGGCCCTTTCCTCCCCCTTCAGAGCCAGCAGAGCAACATCTTCTAGTCTCTTTCTGCCTCTGAGCCTCCTGACCCTTCCTCTGAAGATCCTCTGGGGACACTGGGTCTCCCATGCAATCCAGGATGACCTCTCATCTTAAGGTACTCAACTCAATCCTATCTGCAGAGTCCCTTCTGCTATATGAGGTGACACATTCACAGGTTCCAGGGATTAGGACAAGGACATCTTTGGGGCCATTATTCTGCCAGGCACATCCTAAAAGCTGGGTACCAATGGAGCCATCTGGATGGAAGGTTCTGGAGGTCACAGTGCATACTGTGGGGAGTTTACCAAGGATGACACTTTCAGGAATTTGCTCTGTCCCCAGAGCCAATTTCTTTCCCAGGACCAGACAGCAGGGCCAGGGTGGACACTGCTTGCGGGCTTGTGCCTGGCATGGTGCAGCCACCCCTCTCAGTTCTGCAGAAGGGAAGGCCCAGTGCTCTGAATGCATAGAAGGCTCCACATGGCATCGTCAGAATGACTAGAGGTCACTAAACATCACACTTGAGTGTCCAGGGACACCCTGCTCCTCCCTGATGTTGTTAGAAAGTCCTGGAAAACAACAGGCCCAAAGAAGTTCTCCCTAAGGCTAGGGAGAACTTAGCGTAATAAGTAATCAGGAATGTGTTTCATGTTTAAAAAGAAAGAAAACACCAAAACCCCAAACCAGCCAGATGTAATGACTGTAATGAACTTGCTGGTACAGGACAGCCAAAGTCTAAAGCAGGGTTCTCAAGTAGAGGGAACTGTGACCACCCCAGGGGACACTAAGCCATGTCTAGGGACATGTGTGGTAGTCACAGATGGGGAGGGGGGTACTCCTGGCATGGAGTGGATGGGGGCCAGTGATGCTACTTAGCGCCCTTCAGTGCCCAGAATGGTCCCACCCCAGAGAACACTCTGGTCCCACCGTCAGTACTGCTGAGACCAAGAGACCCTGGTCTCAGGAATGTTCCAACCCAGAGGCAGGGTTTCTTGTGACATGTACTTGTTGTTTTAGTCCCCACAGGTTCAAGTGACAAGCCTGGGCAGGCAGTGGCCACCAAAGGAACCCCAGGGTACCTGCTCCATCACACGTGGTGAATCCTCCATGCCAAGACAGGTTAGACCCCAAGAGATGCCAGGCACCAGCCAGGCATGGACACAAGGGTTTGGCAGCAAAGCATCAAGACCTCTGAATGGGGGCCTGACACCCTGCTAGGCTGGCTGTGTCCAGCCAGGAATGTGGCTGTTGGATATAGTGAAGGCGCAGAGAAGTGAGAGCATAAGTCCAAGATGCAAATGGCGGACAGCAGAGCAGAGGCTTGCACAGGGCTGTATTCTCATCCAGAGGCTCCTATGGGGCAGGTTCCATATTGGCTAAATATGATGCAAAGCCCAGAATTTTGGTCTCCTCTGCAGAACCTTTCACCATTGCATTCATCACTCCTGGGCTTCCACTAAGTCCAAGCTGACCAGGCAGAAGGGACCTCAATGCCTGTCCTTGATTGGCACAAAACTCCTTGTGACCATGAGCTCGGCCCAGCTTCCTGATGGCCTCTGCCCTAGATGAGGTTTCGATGACCCACACGGAATTTCTAACAAGGAGATCAAGTGTGTGGTTTTGCTCACACTCACATCCCCTTTTCTTGTCTGTCCAAATTCCATTACGCCTTTTCTAGTTAATGCAGAAACTCAGCCAAAACCTGGGCTGCCCCAGAAAGTGCTGAGGTCTTTTGCAGCAAAGGGGAAACGTGGCTACTTCAGGGCTGGGGCGCCCCCAGCTTTCAGAATCTCCATAGAATGGTGGGAAGACGGTTTGGATCAAAATCAGCACATAGGAAGTGGGCAAAATGTACAGGAAGAGGTCACGGCAGCCTCTTGGAAGGCCCCATCTTGTTGAATCTTCACTGTGCTTCCATAGGGCAAACCTTCTTAGATCTCTGCCCCTAACCCTGGCCGCTGTTCCTTGCTGGCTTGCTGAAAGTAGCGGCTGTGTTGAGGAACCCCATGTGGCAAGGAGCTGTGGTACCTTGGCCCATCTGGGCTTCTAAAACAAAATACCATAGGCTGGGAGGCTTCCGAACAATGAAGATTTCTCTCTCACAGTTCTGGAAGTTCAAGATCAAGATGTGGCAGAGACCAGTGTCTGGTGAGGACTCCCTTTCTGGTTCATAGATGGCACCTTCTCACTGTGTCTTCACACAATGGGAGCTCTCTGAGGTCTCCTTCGCAAGGGCATTCATCCCATTCATGAAGGTTCTGACTTTCTGACCTAATCACCACCCAAAGGCCCTACCTCCTAATGCCATCGCCTTGGGTGGGGGTGAGAATTTCAATATATGAATTTGGAGGTGACCACAGCAGTGGGTAATCCCTAGAAGCAAAGTAATCCCCCTCAAGCTGACTGCCAGTAAGCAGCCAGGTACAATTATATAACCAAAAGGAAACGAATTCTGCCAGTACCCCAAAGGACCCTGGGAATAGCTTCTTCCCTAGTCAACCTTCCAGATGAAAATGAAGCTCAGCTGCTACCTGGTGAGACCTTGTGCAGAGGACCCAGTTAGTGAGATAATAAATGTGTATTGTTTGAAGCCATGGAGTTTGGGGTGGTTTGTTATGCAGTATAGCTAATACAGGGCTGGCTCTTAGCCTAGAGAGAACTCAGGCCCAGAGCACGCAGTGGGGCAGGTGGCCAGCCAGGAAGTTCCCCGTTGTATCTTCAGTGTTGTTTTAACTGGGCCCTCTATTTCTAGACAAATCGGACTATAAGAAATATAAATATATGGCTCAGCGCCTGTGGCTCAAGTGGCTAAGACGCCAGCCACATACACCTAAGGTGGCGGGTTCGAATCCAGCCCAGGCCTGCCAAACAACAATGATGGCTGCAAACAAAAAATAGCCAGGCATTGTGGCGGGTGCCTGTGGTCCCAGCTACTTGGGAGGCTGAGGCAGGAGACTTGCTTGAGCCCAGGAGTTGGAGGTTGCTGTGAGCTGTGATGTCACAGCACTCTACCCAAGGGGACAGCTTGAGGCTCTGTCTCAAAAAAAAAAAAAGAAAGAAAGAAATATAAATATAAAATATAAAAATAGAGAATAAATAATAATCCC